>CAUYPK010015359.1:0-33078 GCA_963574355.1 Loris lydekkerianus
ATGATCGTATATCTGGAAAACACTAGGGATTCTACTACAAAACTTTTAGAAGTGATCAAGGAATATAGCAATGTCTCAGGCTACAAAATCAACACCCATAAATCTGTAGCCTTTATATATACCAACAATAACCAAGCCAAAAAAACCAGTCAAGTACTCTATTCCTTTCACAGTAGTGCCAAAGAAGATGAAATATTTGGGAGTATACCTAACGAAGGATGTGAAAGCTCTCTACAAAGAGAACTATGAAACTTTAAGAAAAGAAATAGCTGAAGATGTTAACAGATGAAAAAACATATCATGTTCATGGCTGGGACTAATCAACATTGTTAAAATGTCTATACTATCCAAAGCAATATACAATTTTAATGCAATTCCTATTAAAGCTCCTTTGTCATATTTTAAAGATCTTGAAATAATAATACTTCATTATATATAGAATCAGAAAAAACCTTGAATAGCCAAAACATTACTCTGCAATAAAAACACAGCAGGAGGAATCACACTACCAGTTGAGACTGTACTATAAATTGATAGTGATCAAAACAGCATGGTACTGGCACAAAAACAGAGAAGTAGACGCCTGGAACCGAATAAAGAACCAAGAGATGAATCCAGCTACTTACCGTTATTTGATCTTTGACAAGCCAATTAAAAACATTCAGTGGGGTAAAGATTCCCTATTTAACAAATGGTGCTGGGTAAACTGGCTGGCAACTTGTAGAAGAGTGAAACTAGACCCACACCTTTCATCATTAACTAAGATGGACTCTCACTGGATAAAAGATTTAAACTTAATACATGAAACTATAAAAATACTTGAAGAAAGTGCAGGGAAAACTCTTGATGGAATAGGCCTGGGTGAATATTTTATGAGGAGGACTCCCCAGGCAATTGAAGCATTATCAAAAATACACTACTGGGACCTACTTTTTTATCAAACTAAAAAGCTTCTGCACAGCCAACAACATAGTAAATAAAGCAAGCAGACAGCCCTCAGAATGGGAGAAAATATTTGCAGGTTATACCTCTAATAAAGGTCTAATAACCAGAATCCATAGAGGACTCAAACGTATTAGCAAGAAAAGAACACGTGATCCCATCTCAGGGTGGGCAAGAGACTTGAAGAGACACTTCTCTAAAGAAGACAGACACACGATCTATAAACACATGAAAAAAAGCTCATCATCCTTAATCATCAGAGAAATGCAAATCAAAACTACTTTGAGGTATCACCTAATCCCAGTAAGAGTAGCCCACATAACAAAATCCCCAAACCAGAGATGTTGGTGTGGATGTGGAGAAAAGGGCACACTTCTACACTGCTGGTGGGAATGCACACTAATACGTTCCTTCTGGAAGGACGTTTGGAGAATACTTAGAGACCTAATAATAGACCTGCCATTTGATCCTATAATTCCTTTACTAGGTTTATACCTAGAAGGCCAAAAATCACAATATAACAAAGACATCTGTACCAGAATGTTTATTGCAGCCCAATTCATAATTGCTAAGGTATGGAAGAAGCCCAAGTGCCCATCGACCCACGAATGGACTAGATAATTGTGGTACATGTATACCATGGAAGATTATGCAGACTTAAAGAAATATGGAGACTTTACCTCTTTCATATTTACATGGATCGGGCTGGAACATATTCTTCTTAGCAGTATATCTCAGGAATGGAAGAAAATGTATCCAATGTACTCAGCCCTACTATGAAACTAAATTATAGCTTTCACATGAAGGCTATAACCCAACTATAACACAAGACTATGAGGAAAGGGCCAAGGAAGGGGAAAGGGAGGGAGACAGTTAGGGTGGAGGGAGGGTAATGGATGGGGCCACACCTACAGTGCATCTTAGAATGGGTACAGGCAAAACTTACTAAAGGCAGAATACAAATGTCTACATACAATAACTAAGAAAATGCCATGAAGGCTACGTTGAACAGTTTGATTTGAATATTTCAGATTATATATAAAACCAGCACATTGTACCCCTTGATTGCACTAATGTACACAGCTATGATTGAACAATAAAAAAATTTTTTTTCTAAGAAAAAAAAAGAAGAAATAAAATTTCCAGAGCTCAAGCTGGAGTGCAATGGTGCAATCATATTAATAGCTCAGTGCAGCCTCTAACTCTTGGACTTAAGGGATCCTTCTGCCTCATCCTCCTGAATAGCTGGGACTACCTGCACACCACCAAACCTAGCTAGACCTCTTTTTTTTGGGAAACAGTCTCACTGTCACCTAGCTTGATTTCAGTGGCATCATCATCACTCACTGCAACCTCAAATTCCTAGATGCACACAATCCTCTCCTGTCCTGAGTAGCTGGGACTACAGGTGTGCAGCACAATGCCTGGCTAATTTTTGTATTTTTTGTAGAGATATATGGTCTCTACATATATCTCATGCCCAGCCAGGTCATGAGTGCCTAACCTCAAGTAATCCTCTCACTTCAGCCTACCAAAGTGCTGGGATTATAGGCATGAGGCACCACACCTGGCCATGAAATTTATAGATAATAATTAATCTACGAATATAATTTCAGAAAAGTTAATATAATGTAAGATTGTAATATAAAGGAAAATAAATGTAATCTATAACAAAACAAAACAAACAAAAAAAAGAAGCAGTCTGTCCGGGGCTCGGGCCTTCTTGTGCATGGTCTCTCAGAGTTCTTCTAGCTCCATTTAACATCTGGCTCCTGGGCCTTCTGATCCTAGCAGTGCCAGGGCAGGGACTCAAAGAACAGCCCCACAGTGGGGAATCAGTCATAGAAGATCTACTGACAGAATCACTTTCTAGGCAGTGAAGTTGCAATCCTTTTTTTTTTTTTTTTTGAGACAGAGTCTCACTATGTTGCCCCTCGGTAGAGTGTTGAGACATCATAGCTCCCAGCAACCTCAAACTCTGGCGCTTAAGCGATTCTCTTGCCTGGGCCTCCCAAGTAGCCGGCTCCACAGGCACCTGCCACAGTGCCTGGCTATTTTTGTTGTTGTTGGGTGGTTGACATTGCTGTTTTAGCTGGCCGGGGCCGGATTTGAACCTGCTGTGTATGTGGCCGGCACCCTACCCACTGAGCTGGGGGTGCTGCCTGAAGTTGCGATTCATGCAACTTGCCAGCTAGCTCCTCCCAGACCGTTATTTGGTTTGCTATAAGTCTGTTGCTTCTTGTCATACCCCTGGCAGAAAAGGCCACTTCTCTGTAATCAGATGATAGAGGCCACAGGGGCTCTTCCACAACAGGAAGCAAGCTCTTTCCAGAGTGTTAATTTTATTTGTTGTACATTTTAGCAGATTAAGCACTTAGGGTTGGGATTTTAAAAATATTTTTTCTTTAGGCCAAAGGGTTATTTTAATAAAGCTAAGTTCTTTGTGTAAAGCTTCTACAAATCCCTGACTAATTAATTCCTCGGGAAGCAGCACGTGGCTCACGCTTACTGGCAGCCCCTCTTTATGAACAAGAATACTGGGGGAGAGTGCCAACAACAGCACAGGGACCCCCAAACGGTGACCCTTTGACTGAACAGACTCACAGATGTGGCTTTCTGGGGGGGGTTTCACATGAAAATCCAGATTTCTGACTCTTTTTGGAAAAGTGGGCAATCTGGCAATACCAGGTTTGGAGTCTCCCGAGACAATAAAGAACAGCTGCTGACTTCTAAGGGCTCAGGGGATCCTGTTCTGCGAAAGTTGCCAACACACCTATTTTCTTGCACTTGCCGGGATGTCACTGTTGGAGACTGATTCACTTATTCATGTCACCTGCCTGCCCCCATGGAGTGGTGTTGGGCTCTGCACAGAAATTTCTCTTATACCTCTCCTGCAGACAGCAGGATCCTGGCAGGCAAAAGGCATGTCCATTGCATTTCTCAACCTATTGCCACTACTAAACATGGGCTCTCAGTAAATGTTGAGTAGAAGAATCGATGAATAAATGGGCAGCTATTTGCTGCATATGCAGGGTGTACAATGCACGGTGCTAGGCATGAAAAGAAGCCCTGGTATTGGCTCAGTGCCCGTAATTCAGTGGTTACGGCACCAGCCACATACATAGAGGCTGGTTCGAACCCAGTCCAGGCCAGCTGAGCAGCAGTGACAATTGCAACAGAAAAATAGCCAGGCATTGTGGCGGGTGCCTGTAATCCCAGCTACTTGGGAGGCTGAGGCAAGAGAATCACTTAAGACCAAGAGTTTGAGGTTGCCCTGAGCTGTGATGCTATGGCACTCTACTGAGGGCAACATAATGAGACTCTGTCTCAAAAAATAAAAAAGAAGCCATGGTATTGAGGAGTTTATAGCATTGTGTGAGAAAGAAAAGGCCTATATGGGGGCAGGTGTGTGTGTGTGTGAGTGTGTGTGTGTGTGTGACTGGTACTTTGAGCAAATGTGATACATAGCAATTAAAAGGATAGCTTGACCTGCCCTGATGAAAACTGCAGCAGTCTCAGCACCTGTAGCTCAGTGAGTAGGGCGCTGTTTACATACACCAAGGCTGGAAGGTTGGAGCCTGCCCGGGGCCTGCTAAATAACAAGGACAACTGCAACCAAAAAATAGCCGAGGGTTGTGGCGGGCGCCTGTAGTCCCAGCTACTCAGGAGGCTGAGGCAAGAGAATCGCTTAAGCTCAAGAGTCTGAGGTTGCTGTGAGCTGTGATGCCACAGTGAGGGTGACATAGTGAGACTCTGTCTCAAAAAAAAAAAAAAAGAAAAGAAAAGAAAAGAAAACTGCAGCAGAACTGTGCACTGTCTTGCCACCCTCAGGAAACAGCACTCTCTGTTCTTAGCCCTTTAAGGTACAACCACTGCCACCTGTCAGGAGAATGTCCAGTCCCATATAAAAATAAAAACTGTGAACTTCATTTGGCATCACATTTTCTTCCTTCTCCCCAGCTGCCTGCGAAAGGAGGAAGGTGGCTTTTTCTCTCTCCCTCCCATCCCAGCCCCTTTCCCACCAGCAGGCTAACAAGGTCCCTGCCTCTAGGGAGAAACGGTAAAGTCACCAGGTGGTACCTTTGTCTCCAGACATCAAGGTCATCAGGTCATTGGGATGGTAGGTGGGTAAAGGTGACTCTTGTGATCATCACTGCCCTGGGCGGGCCTCAGAGGTCCCCAAGCTGGGGGCTTAGCAGTTCCCAGGACACTGCCTCATGGAGCCATGAAGGTCTGAAGCTCCCCCACTTCTCTCCAGCCGAGGCGCCTCACAGCCTGGCCTATAATGGCCCTGGTCATACTGGATGGGATTTAAGATGTCCCCTCAATAACTGCCTTGAAGACTTTCCATTGGTCCACAAGAAACAACATTTTCTTCCCTCTCTCTGCCTGGCCTCAGGCTGCTTCGGCTATCTCAGCCTGGTCCCTGGAGTCTCCCAGCTGCAGAGAACTTGCAGCAAGCTCTAACGGGCTCACTGAAACCCAGGCTTTCTAGACTGCGGAAAGAGGAAGTGACACCCCCATTTCATTTCTCATTTTCTCCTCTAGACTTACACATAGTCCTTTCTCAAGAAATCATCTGAAAATCCCTTCAACCATTCTGTAGTCCCCAAGGTGACCAGGGGAAGGAGGACCAAGAGTCCTGAAACCTAAACTCTACATCTGATGACCTTCCTCAAATTCTGATGTCCTCTTAACAAAAATTTATAAAATTTGAGGCAGAGAAAGCCCCATTTTTACATTTTGTTCTAATAAATTACAGGTGCCTTTAGTAGAAGTCAGACAAACACTCCTGCGGGAGTTTAAAGAGCATAAAATCTCCTCCAGTGTAGGGAGCAAACAAAGGAAGACATCCTGGAGGAAGTGAACTTGGAACTGGGCCTTGGACATGTGCAAGTCAGGGATGAGAGTATTCCAAGCTAAGAAACCCGCAGGAGAGGTCCATAGCCAGGAACTGTGCTGTACCTATGCTGTCGTAGTTAGGGACATTTTCCTGGCAAAAACAGATACTCAAATTATCCAAAAAGAGAGAGAGAGAGAGAGAGAGTTCGTAGGTTCCTAGGAATAACTCCAGAATTGTGGTTCTCAAAGTGCGATCCTTGAGCTAAAAGTTTCAGCACCACCTGAGAACTTGTTACAGATGCAAATTACCAGATCCCACCCCATAGCCTCTTACTCAGAAAAGAAACTCCAGGGCTGGGGTTAGCAGTTTGTTTAATAGGCTTTCCTGGTGATTCTCATCCACAAAGAAGCTTGCCAACCTCTGCTATAGAGTATTTCTGGAAAGATATGCAAAGAACTGACAACAGAGGTTATTTATAGGAAGGAAATGGGGCTACTGGTACAAAGGTGATGGGAGGTAGGGAATGTTTGCCGTTGTATACCGTGTGCACATATTACCTATTCTGAAAATAGTAAAGCAATATGTTTAATCCCATCTATTTCTCTCCTACCCCATAGCTGCTCCAGCATCTCCTTCCTCAAACTGCTTCTCTCCCTTAGCCAAGCTGGTTTTGTGTTCTCCCTGCCCCTTTGTTCTCTTGCTTGGTCTTCATTAGTAGATCTGCTCAACCTCCTAAGGATAGTGGAAGAGGAGAGATGAGAGATTGGGCTGGTGGGTACAGAATTCTGCCTGGGGAGTTGAGAGTGGGCAGGAAGTACATAAATTCAACCTTGCTAATAATTTCAGTTGAGTCTACCTCTACAAAAGAATTAAGAAGAAGCCTGTCTCTACCCACCTCTCACCTATGAAATGTGCTTTGTGTGCCTTTCCTGTTGTGCTTTTGTTTCTGCTTCACTCTCATCCTCCCTCAGCCCTCAGAAGCCTCAACTCTAAGCCACACAGAAGCCTCGAGAGGTCTGGCCAGTGTCTGGAAGATGGAAATGCTGCTGAAGCACAAGCAGGAGGACTCTCCCAGCAGCTTGCCCACACTTAGAAACTGCCACAGGAAACGGCCAGTGCTGCAAGGATATGTGTTTAGGGAGACAGGGGGCAAATGTCCCTGGTGCCACAATGCCCCAAAAGCCCAAATATCTCCGGTGACCTGGACTGCCCCTCATCTTGTGTTTTGAGACACCACTTCAATCCAAGGAATTCGATGCAGTGATATGCTGCTTTAAAAAACAAAAAACAAACAAACAAACCCCCCCCCTGACTTACAGTGTTTGCCAATTCCTGTGGTGTAAATACTCATAGCATGGCCCATTTCAGGCTACCAATAGTGAAGTCACTGAACTCAAAGTTAAGGAGACCTGCATGACAGAGGGCACAATTACTGGGCTTCAAAGAGAAATCTGCTAAACCACATGCACGCCTGGAGGTCCAGGAAGCTGCTGAACCGCATGTACCCTCGGGGGCCCAGAAATAAACTGCTGGTCAGGATGGCCCTACATGGTGTCAAGGGAGCACCCTTGAGGAGGAAGCCAACTTCTGTATATGTCACCTTCTAGTCTTGCAAATAGCATGAGACAAGCCTTTTCCCCAAGATCGTTTGACTAGGGCTGAGTGAGGTGCCTCACACCCGTAATCCTAGTACTCTGGGAGGCCGAGGCAGGTGGATTGCTTGAGCTCACAGGTTTGAGACCAGCCTGAGCAAAAGCAAGACCCTGTCTCTACTAAAAATAAAAAAACTGAGGCAAGAGGATCATTTGAGCCTGAGTTGCTGTGAGCTATGATGCCATAGCATTCTACCCAGGGCGACAGCTTGAGACTCTATCTTAAAAAATAAAAAAGAACTTTTGACTAACATTTGTTAAATTTTGTATTAATTGGACCAGCTAATTTATTGATTTTTCTAAGCACTACAAAAGAAATGAGTATCCAGCTGGAGCTAGAGTGACACCCCACCTCTAAAAAAGACAAAAATAGCTGAGTGTTGTGGCAGATGCCTGTAGTCCCAGCTACTTAAGAGGCTGAAGCAAGAGAATCGCTTGGGCCAAGGTGTCTGAGATTTCTGTGAGCTATGACACCACAGCACTCTACCAAGGGCAACAAAGTGAGACTGTGACTCAAAAAAAAAAAAAAGAAAAAAAAGGAAATGAGCATTTATTATGGTTTTTCCTCCTCTAGGATCAATGAGTCTTGAAGGGTCAGAAGAGAGGTTTATTGTAGAAAGCTGGGTAGTGCTTACACATGCCATAATATTAGCCAGATAGGCATATTATTATTAAGGATATTCTTAACCATCAACCTTTATCACATGACCACTCTCTGCCATGCTGCGTGTTAAGTGTTTTACACACGTGGCCCTATCTGGTTCTCTTACTAGCCCTGCAGTGTGGGAGGTAGGTACCTGTATTAGATCACTGAGCATATAATAACATGCATCATTATTTTATGTTCCCTTAAGAAAGAAAAAAGCCAATTAATTGGCACAAGGGTTTCTTAGCACTCAGAATTTTATTTTATGCCTACTGAAAGACTCTTTAGAGTTACTTAAACAGAGATGTTTACCATACATCACTCTTCTGCACAGATAGAAGCAAAAATACAAGTGAAATAAATTGGTGAAGATATTCCCCAAACTTCCTCCCATTTAGGGGCTACTCTCATGATCACTCTGACTCACAGCTGTTGAGATCCCAGTTTTCTCCACAGAACAAGAAAGTTGGTGATGCAGCATGGCTGAAAACAGGCTCCACTACTGGCTCTGGGGTTTTCTCCAGGGAGCTAACAAGCTTTGAGGCAAACATCTAGACAAGAACAACTACATCATGACTACCCCCAACCCGACAGACACTGTGAGACACATCCATCTCAGAGATGTTCAGAGGTAAAAACAGTGTATCTTAGAGTCCTTGAAAGACAACAGCACTCACTTTAATTATTCCCATCTTAGAGGTGAGGCTTAGAAAGGTTTAATTACTTGCCCAAGCTAACCCTTGATAATACTGAGCAGAGGAAGGATTTGAACTCAGTCCCCTTGACTCCTTCCAACAGTGTCCTGCCTGGGTCAGGAGGTCTCCAGGCCAGTGTCTTAGGTAGGGAACAGGAGAAGCAGGACAGCAAACTGTGTCATGCTGGCCTAAAGCAGATTCTCATCTACATGGCTTACCACATACAGCAAAGGCAAAAACCATAAGGAATACACTTCATGGTCGTGGGACAGATTTAATCACAATGAGATTCCACTTCACACCTTTAGGATATATAACAGAAAAAGACAAAGGGGGTCAGCGCCTGTGGCTCAGTGAGTAGGGCACCCACCCCATATACTGAGGGTGGAGGGTTCGAACCCAGCCCCTGCCAAACTGCAACAAAAAATAGCCGGGCCTTGTGGCAGGCACCTGTGGTCCCAGCTACTTGGGAGGCTGAGGCAAGAGAATCACCTAAGCCCAGGAGTTGGAGGTTGCTGTGAGCTGTGATGCCACAGCCTCTACCGAGGGCGATAAAGTGAGACTCTGTCTCTATTAAAAAAAAAAAAAAAGACAAAGGAATAAAGGACAATAGCAAGAGTTGGCTGGGATGTGGAGAAATGGGAGCCTTTATAGAGTGTAGCTGGGAGGGTGAAATGGTGCAGCTATGTGGGCAACAGCTGGGCAGCTCCTCAGAAGGTTCAACACAGAGCTTTCAGATGACCCAGCAGTTCCAGTCCTGACAGAATTGAAAACCTGTGTCCACACAGACGCTTGTACATGCGTGTGCAGTATTATTTATAACATCTAAAAAGAAATAACTCAAATGTCATCAACAGGTAACAAATAAACAAAGTATGGTATACATACTATTATTAGACAATAGACTATTATTAGCCATAGAAAGGAATGGCCAGCCTGAGCAAGAGTGACACTGTTTCTACTGGAAAAAAAAAAAAAAAAAAAAAGAAAGAAAGAAAAGAAAAAATGACCTGTGCATGGTGGAATGCACCTATCGTCCCAGCTACTCAGGATCCCAAGCAGGAGGATCATTTGAGCCCAGGAATTGGAGGTTTCAGTGAGCTACGATGACACCACTGCACACCACTTGGGCAACAGAGCAAGACACTGTCTCAAAAATAAAAAAAATAAGTAAGAAAAAGAAAGAGAGTGCTGATGCATGCTACTGTAACACTACAACACAGACGAATCTTGAAAACATTCTAAGTGAAAGAAGCCAGACTTGAAAGTTCCATTTATATGAAATGTACACAATAGGCAAGTCTGTAAGGATGGAAAGTGGACTAGTGGTTGCCAGGGGCTGGGTGGGTGGGAACGGGGACAGACTACTTGCTCGGTGTGTCCCCCCGAATTCATACATTGGAACCTAACACCCAATACGATAGCATTAAGAGGTGGGGCCCTTGGGGAATGATTAGTTCATGAACTCTCCATCCTTATGAATGAATTAGGGCCTTATAAAAGAGGTTGAAGGAAGTGCCCTGGTTCCTTTTCCCTTTTGCTCTTTTGCTATGTGAGGTGCAAGAGGTGCCATCTTGGAAGAGGAGGGCAGCTCTCACCAGACACCAGATTTGCTGGTGCCTTAATCCTTGACTTCCCAGAATCCAGAACTGTGAGGAACACAGTTCCATTACTTATGAATTATCCAGTCTTGGATGTTATTTTGTTTGTTTGTTTGTTTGTTTTTGAGACAGAGTCTCACTTTGTTACCCTCGGTAGAGTGCTGTGGCTTCATAGCTCACTGCAACCTCAAATTCTTGGGTTTAAGCAGTTCTCTTGACTCAGCCTCCCAAGTAGCTGGGACTATAGGTACCTGCCACAATGCCTGGCTATTTTTTTAGAGATGGAGGGCTCCCTCTGGCTCAAGCTGATCTCGAGCTCCTGAGCTCAAGCAATCCACCTGTCTCGGCCTCCCAGAGTGCTAGGATTACAGGCATAAGCCACTGTGCCTGGACTTCGGGTGTTTTATTACAGCAGTGGGAATGGACTAAAAAGTAAAGAGTTTATTTTGGGGTGATGAAAATATTCTGGAACTGGATAGCAATGATGGTTGTATATCATTGTGAATATAAGGCCAGGCACAGTGGCTCACCCCTGTTATCGTAGCACTCTAGGAAGCCAAGGCAGGTGGATTGCCTGAGTTTATGCCGGGAGCCAATACCCAAAAAAGCTTATCAGGAATATTCACAGCCGGATTATCACAGCTGGAAAGTTTTTATGGGCGGGTAGGACATTATTACCCTTGGCTCCAGGAACTTGGTTCCAGTAACTAAAAACATCACACCATTTATCAGAGACCCCCTACCCTAACTCACCCGCGAGCACACTTCCCCCCTCTGCTTGTATTTAAATATCTGTTAAAAAATAAAGTTTTCAGAGCTTGATCAGAATCCTGTCTTGCTCTCTGTTCCTTGTGTCTCTTGTTTCTCTCACTCTCTCAGCCCCATGCCCTAGGTCCCTGCTGAACTAGCCCCGGGGGCCGGGGCAACTGGTGCCCAGACGTGAGGCCATTTGGGTTTGAGGTCCGAGAGAGTGTTGCTTCGTAAAGGCCAGCCGGCACCTTGGATCGCCGCCTAAAGGGAAGAGCAAGTACAGATCCGCACCGCGATCACCACTTTAATGAAGAAGTGAGACAGATCCACATTGTGATCGCCACAGAGGCACCCATCTGTGAGTCAGATCCGATTTGGGTAAGTGAAGCAACGCAATCATGGGACAAGCATTGAGTAAACATGATTTATTCTTACAGGTTTGAAACCAGCCCGAGCCAGAGCAAGACCTCATCTCTAAAAATAGCCGAGAATTGTGGCAGGTGCCTGGAGTCCCAGCTACTCCGGAGGCTGAGGCAAGGGGATCTCTGAGCTTGAGAGTTTGAGATTGCTGTGAGCTGTGACGGCACAGCACCCTACCAACTTCTACAAAGTGAAACTCTGTCTCAAAAAAAAAAAAAAAATTGTGGCTATATTAATACTATAATAAAAACCATTGAGTTTGGGTGGCACCTATGGCTCAGTGAGTAGGGTGCCAGGCTCATATACCATGGTGGCAGCTTCAAACCTGGCCCCGGCCAAACTGCAACAAAAAAATAGCCAGGCGTTGTGGTGGGCACCTGTAGTCCTAGCTACTTGGGAGGCTGAAGCAAGAGAGTCACCTAAGCCCAAGAGTTGGAGGTTTCTGTGAGCTGTGATGCCACGGCACCCTACTGAGGGAAACAAAGTGAGACTCTGTCTCTAAAAAAACCCCAAAAAACCCTCCATGTTATACACTTTAAAGTGGTAGTTTTACATTACAAGAATAATATTTTCATTTTTAAAAATCGCATAAAAAGAACTGATTTACTTCTCTTTGGGATAATAAAAACATCACTAGTCACCTGTCAAATGGAAAACACTGGTGTGGACTAACCCTACAGGCAGGGGCCGTTTAAGGGCTGAGCTTTTAAAATTTGCATTCTATGGAATCCGCAGGGACCTCATGAAAGCTGTGTTTGTTTCTGTTTCCTTACCTCTAGTCACTTGCCGTATTTTGATAATGCTCTAAATTACAGGACCCAGAACTGGTCTTTAATTACAGAGTGCTGTAATAGGGCTTGCTGGCAAATACCGTAGAATTATGGGAGCCACTAATGAAATACAGCATCATTTTATCTGTTCTCTGGTGGCATCTTTTAAAAGGCAATTAGAACCATCCATGATATTTATTTAGGATTTTATCTCATGTATTCATTCCATCTCCAAATGAGTGTTGTATTTCCAGCAGCTTTTTACTCCTTCACACGAGTATTTGCTCATTTTCAGTCTACTTTTTTCTTCCCTCTTAGACTCCAGGGAGCCAGAATGCCAGCGGCCTGGGAAGATGAGTAAGGGAAGTGAACATCTTAAAGATTTTCTGCAGCCCTGCCTCCTGCTCTTCCCAGGCAGAGGGAGGTAGGAAGGGACCCAAGTTATCATGTCAAACTCCAGGGTAGAATTCTCCTGGGCACCCACCCATTACCTATAGGAAAACAGCCCAGCTCCCATGTTCCCAAGGCAGGGAGAGTCCTGCCAAAGCTGCCTGGCTCTCCCCAGCCTGCTCAGGGCACGTTTTCTGTGCTGACCACTCCCCATCCTGGGAGAGCCAGGAATTTCCACACCTCTCCACTTTCATCCCAAATGCCCACTCTGTAAAGCCTCCTCTATCACCCAACCCAATGCACCTTCCCGCCCCAGATTGGATCCCATTCCTCTGCAATCCCTTTGACCATACTTAGTGCTCCCCACCTTGGTCTGCTCCTTCAGTGTCTTCCCCTCCAGGGGGGGATCCTGGAGGGCAGAGTGAGGATTTTGTCTGTCCGTATGCCCCAGCGCCACAACCTGCATGCTGCATATAGGAAATGCTCAACAGATACACTTGAAATTGGTCCAAGTCTTTCCTACGAAATGGAGCCATCAATGAAGCCACATCTCTTAAACCTCTCCATCTGCCTGGAGACACTTTAAATCTGACTTATGACTCGGTGGCTTCTGAACAATTAGGGACTTTGGTCAGTTTCATAAGATGCCCATATGCCAACTCCTGTGCTGGAGCAGTGCACATAGTAGAACTAAATGACATGGTCCCTGCACCTTCCAGGAATGTATAATCCAGTAGAGGGAAGGGACAGAAATCCCATATATTGTACCCCCCTTAAACGTGGTTTTGCCTCCTGCTGTTTGTTACCCATGGTCCACTGAGGTCCGAAAATATTCCATAAAGTAAGACATTTTGAGAGAGAGGGAATGAGCATGAGGGAGCACATTCACATAACTTTCATTACAGTAAAGTGGTATTGATTGTTCTGTTTTAGTTCAGTTATTGTGTTAATCTCTTACTGTGCTCCTAATTTATAAATTAAACTTTACTGTACCTAGATATGGATGGGAAAATATCTTACTGAATATGGAGTTTAGTATACTACCTGCAGTTTCAGGCACCCCCTGGGGTCTTGGGATGTGTCCCACTCAGATAAGAGAGGACCACTGCGCCCAGGAGGGTGAGGGGAAAGCCCTCTGTTTATAACTCACGTGCCTCCTGAGGACAGGAGACTGCCCAGTGGAGATCTTTTTTCTTCTGAGCTCCCTTGTGGAGCCCATGTGGGGGGAGAAGTTGGAAAGGCTGAGTTTTTCTCTACCATGAAGGGAGAAAAATATTGGAGCTTTTATAGCAGGGAGAGAATCAAGCATATTGGGCAGGAGAGGAAGGAAGTAAGAAGGTGAGAGGCCGAAGACTGGCAGGAGCCCACCTTGGCTCACAGCAGAGTCCACCCCACCAGGACTGTCCACGGGAGGGGCTGTTTCTGTGAAAACCAAGGAAGGGCTAAAATTCACATCCACTCTAAGTGGGCAGATGGAAAGACCACTCCTAGCAGTGAGGGCCCAAGCGGCAGAAAGGGCCACAAGAAATGGAAATACTTCTCTGTCCCTGTAATTTATAACTGTAGGGGAAGGTAGCTTTTGGATTTCCATTGTCTTTAACTTTTATATGTGTGTTGGAGGTGAAGGGATATCAACAAGATACCATATAGATCTCAAAGGAAAAGAAAGCTCCATCACCATTTGAGTTACAGTATGAAGCAGAGTGAGGCAAGTAAAAATACTTTCCAATGATGGCGATGAGGAAGATGACGGCGGTGGTGGTGATAGGCACACAGACCTGTGTCCTCAGCCCTTCCTCCCCCTCCTTCCTGTGGTTTTGGTGTTGAACTGACCCTTCAAGTCACCTACACTGAGGGATGTTCCAGGACAGGGCTCTGGGAAACTCCTCTCTGTGTCTACTGGAAGGATGTTGAAAACACTGGTTAGCACTGGGTGTTGACAAGACAAGCCTTGATGAAGAATTAAATCTGTACATGTATAGACAAGACCTGCTGACTCCAGGGAACAGGCCAGGCCTGTTTTCTAGTGGGGGTGCTTTCCAAGGAGGTAAAGCACTTCAGGGTAACTCTCTCTCTAGCCAACCACGGCATGTACTGACTCTTTCTCCGAAGCTGGCTCATGGATGTCTTCCTTCCAATGTGGATATCCTCTCTTATTCTCTCCTGGCAGCAGGGAGAAACAGCAGAATCAGCTCCAGGCAGTGGAGGAAGCACACAGCCTCTCCCCCTGCCCTGCTGGGGATCCACTAAGTCAGGGTTCCCAGATCATAGCAGTGAGGTTGGAGACTCAAGTCTGGGTGGTGGCTGTGAAAGAGAGCACACTTCCCAGGATGCTTAGTCAGAAACCATTTGGCTGTATACACTTACAAGAGGGAAGCTGGGCCAGGACTCAAAATCCTGCTTCCTAGAATTCTTTGCACTGGAGCTGGGGGCTCAGGCCCCAGGTAATAGTGTCATCGATGTTACATGCCATTGGCTCATTAGTAACTTCTTGGTGCACATATTCCTTGGGAACATCGTGGGAACAGACCACCTTGGTTCAAATCCCATTTCCTATATGGTTGCATGACTTTAGGAAAGTTCTTTAACCTCTCAGTGCCTCAGTTTGCTCATCTGTAAAATGGGAATAATGTCATTATGTTAATAATTTATACATGCACAGCACCTTGGGTCACAGTTGGTTGGTGGCTGGCACTAATCTAACATTTATTGCTGAGTCTACCACCTGAGGCTGTCAGTGTTCCACCTCTTCTCTCAGCAACAGTCCTGTCATGGTGGCAGCACCCCATCATACAGCTGAGCAAGCCGCAAATCTAAAGGTCACCCCTGACACTCCCCTTCCCTTTGACTAAAGCATCATCACAGCTCATCCACTTACTAACTTCCTTAAAATCTCCCGGATCTGTTCCCCTCTCCTTCTCTATAACTTCTCATCAAAACCACCCCAGTAACCACCCAACTACAGACACCCCAGCCACCACTTCCTTCCACCTTGCTTTCAAAGCAAGCGCGATGCTTTGAAACGCAGACCTGATCTTAACATCCCTCCACAGACTCTCCCTCCATTAACCCTCTTAATGATTTCCCACTGTTCTTGGAGTGAAAACAAAAATCCTAACACCATGCAGATTGAGTCTATTAATATAATTTTAGCCCTGGGGATCAGAAAACCTTAGCAAACCAAGCTTAAAATATAGTTTATTAGCTCAGTAACAGGTAAAAGGGAATAAGGCAGGCTTCAGGCATTGTATGCTCAGGGCTCTTGCACCACATTCTGCTATTCTCTTAGCTCTGCCTTCCTCTCTAGGTGCTAGCTTTATCCACAGTGCAGATAACTTTCTTTTGATCAACATCAAATGAGATACTTACTGAGAAAAAAAGAGAACATCTTATCCAGTCATGAAATAAAATTCCTTTCTGTCAGCCCGCATGAGCCAACTGTACCCATTCCCAACCAAAAAATTCCTAGTGATGTGTCATCCACCCAGTCCTTCTATTCCCTGCCTCTGGTGGGAAGTGGGTCCTTTAGTATAAAAACATTGAAATCATGCTAAAGGATACAATTGACATTAAGAACAGGAAGTTTTACTTTAGTAATGCTCAACTGTGAAGAGTATGAAAGAGTTATTAACCTTAACACTCCCCACTGTCTTTGATGAGAGGTCTAGGACCTGAGTTCCCGGGCCTTGACTTTATGGTAATTGGCAGCAATAGCAGAGAGCTGGAGTATGGAGGAGGGAAGACAGGACACAAGGGCTTGCTGCCCTCCTGGGACACCGACTGGATGGGATGGAAAAAATAAGAAAATGCTGGTGTAGCATCTTCTGCACACTGGCTGGGTTCTCAATCTGTTACTTGCTTTCTTTCTGAAAATGGACTTAGTGTTACCAAACCAAACCTGAGCCCGTTCACCTGGGGCAGCAAAACCAAACACTGACACTGAAATTTGCAGGGAGTGAAAGGTATTTATGTGACATATTGCAAGGCACCATGCAAAGAGTGGGCAGCTAACGTGACTTGAGCTCCCTGGTGGCTTATAAGCAAGGCTTTTTAAAGGCAGGGGCAGATTCCAGGAAGGCAGAAGTTACAGGCAAAATCATAAATCAATACCAGAGGGTATACGTTGGTGTGTCCCAAAAGGGCAGGATATCTTGAAGTGGGGGCTTTGGGGTCATAAGTTGAAAGGTTATGGAGCCAAAGATGAAAGATTATTCTGAGGCTTGAGACAAAAGGAAAAGGGAGGCCCAGTTTATGCAATTTAAATGGCTTTATTCCACCTTTATTCCACAGGTGTGGTAAGATTTCCAACCGGTTTGGGAAGAAATCCACATGTGGGTAATGGCAACAGGGGTTTTAAAGGTCAGGAAGGTGGGGGTCAGGACATTCCCTTTCCTGGGTTGGACATCTGTTGGAAGGGTGGGGATTGGCCCATTTACCTTTCCCAGGTGGCACTTCCGGTGGGAGGTAGGAGGTTGACCCATTCATCTTTCTTGGTGGGACATCAGATGGGAGAGGGTAGGGGGGTGATTCTTTTAGGTGGGTCCACCCTATTTGTGCAGGGTTTCATCCTATCTTAAGTGGATCCAGAAATTCCATGCTTTGCAGTTGGTTAAAGAATTAAGGCCTTGTCCAAAAACTTAGGGTCAGTGGGAACGAATGTTAAGGTTCGGTCTATGGTGTGGTTCTCTCCAGGCCCTTCAGGAAGAAATTTAGAACAAAAAATGATGAGTCAGAGTTATCCCTCAGTCCCCCTTATCTGAAGTCTACATGAATTTTCCATCTGGTAGGGGTCCAGGTTTCTGAAAAACAACTCAAGAACATATGTTAAGATGTTATCTTTCAGTTTATAAAAGGGCCCAGAGCACCTTGTGACTCAGGTTTGCTTGGGACACTATTTTTACTATCTTCTTGCCTATCAGGTTGCTCGTTTACTTTACCAGGTGCCTGGAATTTCCCTTGAAGGGACTCAAGATTTTTCCTTTATTTCTATGCATGGGGGAAGCTGGCAGGTCGCTAAGAGAGGTCCCTTCTCTAGACACAGTAGACACCACAAGAATTGAAAGTAGCAACTCAAACAGCTATTTGTACTCATGTTATAGTAACCCTATTTATGATAGCCAAAAGATGAAAACAACCCAAATGCCCATCTAGAAAAGAGTGGATAAATAAACTGTAGTAGATACATACAATGGAATATTATTCAGCCTTAAAAAGGAATGAAATTCTAACACTGTTGAATAAACATTATAGTTACTATTGTTTTCAACCAAACTCCTGCACTGGCTCCCAATAGGCCAGACTAAAAATCAAAACAGAGTTATCTATGCTAAAGTTCCATATCACCTAATTCAAATTAAGTTTTGTTTGACCTTTGGAGAAATCAGGAGAAAGAGTTGAAAGCCAATTTCCCAAACAGGCTAGTTTTAATTTCTAATCAGCATGATAATGAAGTTCTTTCTGCTTTAATCCTTACACAAAAAGGTTGTCTGAAGTAACCCGCTGTTAACTAATCAGCTTGCTTTCTTTCTTTCTCTTTCTTTCTTTCTTTCTTTCTTTCTTTCTTTCTTTCTTTCTTTCTTTCTTTCTTTCTTTCTTTCTTTCTATCTTCCTTCCTTTCTTCCTTCCTTCCTTCCTTCCTTCCTTCCTTCCTTCCTTCCTTCCTTCCTCCCTCCCTCCCTCCCTCCCACCCTCTCTCTCTCTCTTTCTTTTTTTTTTTTGAGACAGAGCTTCAAGCTATCACCCTGGGTAGAGTGCCATGGCATTACAGCTCACAGCAACCTCCAACTCCTGGACTCAAGCGATTCTCCTGCCTCCGCCTCCCAAGTAGCTGGGACTACAGGTGCCCGCCACAACGCCTGGCTATTTTTTGGTTGCAGCCATCATTGTGGTTTTGGCAAGCCCGGGCTGGATTCAAACCCACCAGTTCAGGTGTATGTGGCTGGCACCTTAGCCGCTTGAGCCATAGGTGCAGAGCCAGGTATTTTTCTATTGTTCTGCCCCCACTTTACAGTGAAAGAAACTTTGAAAAGTATCTAATCTGCTTTCTTCAGCCCTTTTCTGTCTATAAAGCCAAGCTCTTCTCAGTTCATTAGAACACTTACTCTATTTTATGGAATGAAGCATTGCCCAATTCTAGAATAGCAAATAAAGCTAATTGAAATTTTTAAACTAAATTTGTTGTAACTTTGTCTTTTTTTTGCAGTGGGATCTTGCTATGTTGCCCAGGTTGTCCTTGAAATCCTGGACTCAAGTACCTTAAAAAGGTACTTTAAAAGGTATGATAAATGAAATAAACCATATGTAAAAAGACACATATTGTATGATTTTTGCTTCCATATGAGTTACGTGAAGTAATCAAATTCTTAGAGACGGAATGTAGATTGGTGATTGCCATAGGCCAGGATGGTGGTAGGGGACAGAGTCAGGAGTCATATTCAGTTTCAGAGTATGGGGTGATTAAAAGGTTCTGGAGATGGATGGTGGCAATGTTTGCACAACAATGGGAATGAACTTGCTGCCACTGAAATGTATAGTTAAAAATGGTTAAAATGTTATGTTATGTGTATTTTACAATAAACAAAAGATCAGCCCTGTGCCTGTAGTCCCACCTGCTCAGGAGGCTGAGGGAGGAAGATGGTGTGAGCCCTGGAGGTCCAGGCTTCAGTGAGAGGTGATCGCACCTGTGAATAGTCACTGCACTCCAGCCTGGGCATCATAGTGAAATTCCCTCTGTATTAAAGGGTTGCAGCATTAGGAAGGTTGAGAACCACTGGTCTAGAGGGAGAAGAGGTACGGAGGGGCATTTCCTTTGGTCAGGAAGAAAAACAGTGTGAGGAAACTGAGCTGTCCCTACTCTTTGAATGGAAAATGTCTCTTTTAGTCCTCTTTTTCCAAGAGTTGTTCCCTCCCCACCTCATATTGCCAGAGGGATGATGGAGCAGCTGTGGTCAGTTGGGTCTGAGTCATTGGTTTATCATCTCTCCCACCCCTCTCTCCAACCCCCTCCAAACCCACCCACCCTGAAAATGCCTGAGCACAGTCTACTATTTTAAGAACTGAATTCCCTGTCGGCATGGCAACTTCAAGGCTGTACCTCTTGTCAGTGGCTGCCTGGATGGAAGGAAAGCCACCTTTCACCAGGGCTCCAGCCAGCCTACAGCAGAGGTCAGACCCAGCCAGACAGCAGACATCTGTGTCTCTGTCACATATTCTTTGTGTGTTTGCCTGTTTTATAGCAATTTAAAAATGTAAATAAAATAAAATAAAATACACATTCTTTGCTGGTCATACAAAACCAGGTCATGATCATAGTTGGGTTTATTTCTGTTTTTGTTTTTGACCTACTGACATGTGGTCTTATTTAGGATTTAAAGAGAATGACAATATACTTTCATGTTAATGATTTAGCAAACAGTGGTACAAAGTTTGAATTTTAATGTCTCCATTTCTGGTTAGTATGCTTAGCAAACTAAATATACAACAGCAAAATCACTATCTTTAATGTTCTTCATGGGCCAGCTTTTAAATCTGTGGATCAAACAGTTCTCAGAACCATGGCGCACCCTACCTCTGCCGCAGGACAAAAGCAGTGGGTTTTAACACTTGCTCTACTTCTCACTGTGGAAGTTTGGAAGGTTGGGGCGGGAGAGGAGGCTTCAAGGGAAAAAGATGGAAGGGGCTGTGGAAGAAGGGCAGTGAGATTAACTGATCTTTTAAAACTTTGTCTCCAAATCTGTACATTTTTATTATACTTTAAAGATTTATTTGTTTTCTTCAAGTGCCTCAGAATTAAAGTCTTAGGCCAGTGATTCTCAACCTTCCTAATGCCTCGACCTTTTCAGTTCCTCATGTCGTGGTGACCCCCAACCATAAAATTATTTTTGTCGCTACTTCATAACTGTAATTTTGCTATTGTTATGAATCTTAATATAAATATCCGATATGCAGGATGTATTTTCACTGGTCGCAACCCACAGATTGAGAACCCCTGTCTTAGGCTATGCCATCCTTACTCTATCCCCCCAAAGAGTTGAGGCTTACAATCTATGGTTTCCACTTGTAGAAAATGGTATTTATTTCATAACTTCTTCTCATTCTTTGCAAAGACCAGATTTTCTTCAGAAATGCTGAAAAGAAGAATGTGTTTTGAATGTTCCTTTCTTGTTTGTTCTTTAAATGTTTTTATTATAAAAAATTTTAAGCACAGGGCAGGGCCTGTGGCTCAAGGAGTAGGGCGCTGGCCCTATATGCCGAGGGTGGCAGGCTTGAGCCCAGCCCTGGCCCCAAACTGCAACAACAACTACAACAACAAAAATTTTAAGCATATTTAAGAGTAGAAAGACTAATACCTGATAGCACTGATTTACTCTTAATGAGCATTTTAGTGCAAATTAAAGAAACGATTTATACTTTCTTAAAACATGGATTGGGGAGGACAATGCTTTGCAAATATTTATGGGTTTTGGGGGTTTTGATTTTTTTTTTTTTTTTTTTTTTTTTGAGTCTCAAGCTGTTGATTTTGCAAGTATTTGTATAGAATCCCATTCTAGGTCATGCCTGAAAGTGATGGGTGGAGTGGGGGTGGGAGGAACATCTGTAGGCAAGAAAAGGGGACTACTCTTTGATGGTTGCCCTGGAAACCACTGAGTTAAGATGATTGAGTTTGCTTATGTGGCAGTTGCGTTCCTGCTAATGGACTCTGTCTGGGTCAGAAGTGCAGGAGAAACCCACAGGCTGGTCCCAAAGGACACCTCACTGTCTCTGAAATATCCTCTCCTTCTCCCAATTTAGTTATCTATTTGAGGACATCCCCATTGTGAATGTCTAGGGTCTGACTAAAAGAGAGACTACTTTGGTGTTTTGTTCTTGGATTTTAGGGGCTGCTTTATTTTATGTTGTGTGAGTGTTGATCTGAATGCTCACTTTGAGGAACTCTGGGATTTTAGGAGGACTCATATGGGTCTTGAGGTACTGATGTACATTAGAATGCTGAAAGCATAACCAGTGTCGTGCACCCCAGACTAAGTCATCAAGATTCAGAGAGTTGGGACCCAACTTTCTCCACCCCACTAAGGAACTTGGCCACAAGGTAGAATACTGACCAACTGCCAATGTCCAGGGTTAATCAATATATCAGATTATTTACAATAGGGCAAGTCAGTAAGAGGTGGAACTTGGGAATCGTGTTGTCAGGACTTAGGTTCACACCACGCCACGTGCTATTTCTGCTGTAAGATGAGCTCTCCAGGCTGGTCAGGGCAGGATGCCCAGCACCCATAAAGGGCAGGCACAGAGGCAGGAGCGGGCTGGACTTAGTCATCAAGTGACAAACGTGCGCAGAGAGACAGGCAAAAGGCCGTCCATGACCTAGAGAGGTTCTCCTCTCCCCTATCCCGGGGGAGGGACCCCAGCGCCAGGCCCCGAGACTTGAGGTATTGGATGGAACGCGCCCTGCGGCTCCGAAGGAGGAAGTCGCGCAGGAGAAGGACTGCCACCCGGGGGGCGCGGGGCCGAATAGCGGGAATCGGGCTGCGGTGAAGGAGAGCCGTGGAACGGCGAGGACAGCTGTGACTCAGCTCTCAGTCTGCCCGCAAGCTGCCAACACGCAGACAGCAGTAACAGGCATCTCCTGGGCAGGTGCTAACCTGTGCCCATTTCCTACAAAACCAGAAGTTCCTTGAGGGCAGTGATCCCCAGCTGCCCCATCCGAGGTTGGCTGAACGAGTCAAAAGGATGGATCCATTCTCACCCTCAGAGGGGGACAGTGAGGCAGCCCCTTTCAGCCTCTCTGGTCTTAGGACCCCTGGAGACTCTTAAACGCTACCCCGGGCCTCAAAGAGCTTCTTGTTTATGTGGATTGTACCTCTCTGTTACCAGACCAAGAGGGTCTGGCTGCTTGTTACTGTCAGCCCATAGGCAGGGACCGGGATAGGTCCACCAAACTTTGTCAGAAGTCCGGGATTCTGGAGACCAGTGAGAGTGGCCTCTCCAAGACTGTTCCTGTTCTTCCATTTCCAGAATTACAGTTTTATACATTTAAGTTCAAAGCGAAGACCAGGTTAACCCTTATCTTAGGCAATAATTGGCAGAACCCATGACCTGGAGTAAACAATAATCAGTATAACCCATGACCTAAAACAACATTCCAAAAGTTAATCTCCTAAATCAATCCACCTAAACTACTCAAGATAGGTATCTTTAGGGTGGGAACTATATTTACAAAACAGCAAGAATGGGAGACAGGAGGTGAAGTTCAGGCAGGACCCACCTGAACAGACCAGCTGTGTCATGTCCACTTAGCCTGCCTGACTCCATATTATTCTCACTATATGTGCTTCCATCTCAATATTTACCAATTTGGAAATTAAAACTGAGAATTTAAAAATATTTATTTACTATAAAAATAAACCCACAACATATTAACATGACTTTTTTTGGCAAAAAACAAAAAACAAAAAAAACAACTATCTTCCAAAATACAACAACAAAAAAGTAAGCGGTATGACACTTTTTTACGTGTCGGCGATTTTTTTAAATGTCTAGCTTAATAAAAGACTGATCAAGTCTCCCATCTGCTTTTGCATTCAGTACTCTGTGATATCCCAAAAGTACATAGCTTTGGGAAAGACTTTTCCACAAGAGTGGAAAAGGCAAATAGCATCTTACGTATGATGAAAAGAGATTTGACCTTGCTGACGCTTGCTTATTTTGATATTAAGTAGAGTGTAAACGGCGTACAATGTTATTTTTGGATAAGAATCAAATTGCTTATTGTAAAAGGAAGGTTTGTTGAGGGCCATGGGCTGAGGACCATGCTACCCACAAGTCCACCCATTGCCAGGGGTGCTGGACAGCAGGGCCCCAGCGGGTGTAGACACACATAGGCTGTGCATCCACTCCTGGTCTGAGTGCTGGGACCCCATCACAGCCAACTGCTCAGTGCCTGCTGTCCTGAGCACAGCTGGTGGAAAGGGGGGTAGAGGCATAAGAAAAGGCTCATTCTCTGTGGGAAGGGTCTTTTTTTCTGATTCAGATACTCTGCTGACTTTGAAATTGTTTTGTGGGTTCTTTTTTTTTCTTTTGAGACAGAGTCTCACTATGTTGCCCTTGGTAGAGTGCTGTGGTGTCACAGCTTACAGCAACCTCAAACTCTCGGGCTTAAGTGATTCTCTTGCCTCAGCCTCCCAAGTAGCTGGGACTACAGGCACACACACACCCCCACCCCAACACCTGGCTATTTTTGGTTGCCGTTGTCGTTGATTAGCTGGCCCAGGCGAGGTTCGAACCCACGAGCCCCAGTGTATGTGGCCAGCACCCTAACCACTGAGCTATGGGCACTTCAATTTTTAATTCTCCGGGCCCAATCCCCAGACATCCCAGTAGCAAGAGATTGGGAAGATCCAGGAGAGGCCCAGGAATAAGGTTTTAACCACAGCCCAGTTAGTTCTGATGTAAAGGGCCCATGACCATTCTTTGCCTCAAGGGTTATCCTAGTCCATGTATCATAGCCCATGTGTTACACTCCATGTGTCACAGCCTATGTGTTATAAAGTGACTATAGGGCACAATTTGTAACCAGTACAATCTTAGTCTTCCTCCTTTCTCTTTTGAACAATTTCACTCCCTCCTGGGAGCCTAAATTTCAATTCCTGCATTCCCAAGTGCGGGTGAAGGTGAAAACCTTTCTCACTATTCCTAGAACTATACACACCAAGAATAAATCTTTCTTCTCAAATTCCAATTGGGCTGCCTGGCGTGGGGGGATTGCACCTGTAATCCTAGCACTTTGGGAGTCTGAGGCAGGTGGACTATTTGAGCTCAGGAGTTCAAGAATAGCCTGAGTGAGAGTGAGACTTCATCTCTACTAAATATAGAAAAACTAGCTGGGCATTGTGGTGGGCACCTATAGTCCCAGCTACTTTACGATCACTTGAACCCAGGAATTTGAGGTTGTTGTGACCTATGATGCCATGTACTCTTCCCAGGGCACAAAGTGAGACTCTATCTCAAAAAAAAAAAAAAAAAAAAAAAAATCCAGCTGACCTGGGGCACTGGGCGCTGGCCGTACGCCCCTGTTCACCATGTGCCTTCTCCCCACTTCTATTCCATGCTCATAAATGAAGTGAGCGATATCCATCTTTCTAAAGAGCCAAGCTAAAGGTGCAGCAGGGGAAAAAAGCAGACTTAGGAACTCTGCTTTCTGCATCCTAGGAGCCAGTTCTCACCTTCTCCTCCTGATTTTGTGGAGGATATTTTAGTCCCTTCACTGCCCTCTCTACCCCAACTCCCCACCTCTAGCCACTGGCCTGGCTGGCTCACAAATTTACTACCAGGACTCCGGGAGCCTGCCCAAGGTCTGCTCTGCAGCCTGTTGCCATCATCCTGTGCTTTTGCCTCTGGCTTTCACCTTCACATTTCCTCTGCAGGACATACATATTTTGTGACAATTAAGGGTGTGAATACCAACTCATTTCATTAGTTGCTTAAAGCATCACGTCATGACAACTGGCTTTTTCCTACTTATGTAGGAAACTTCGGATGGAATTGGGCCTGTCTATCCTTTGTGATCCCTACTCAGCTCTTTCCTTTCCTGTGATCTGAAGTGCATGGGAACCTTCAGCAAACTCTGGGATTCTTTGCTGGCAGCTATGGAAGACTTGACTCTGTGAGAAATGGGGAAAATGATGAAGGAGCTCTAATCAGGGCTTCTCCCAGTTCTGCAAGCCACGGCTGCTCCCCACAATTTCACCCCAGTCTCTGGGGATGGGCCCAGGCTCCTTGGACTGCGACAGCAGCAAGTTTGAAGAGCACTGCCAGTTCTTACCTACATCTTCTCTTCCGCCCTCTTGTGGGTTGGTGTGGCTTGGAAACCATCCAGAAGCAGTTAGTCTAACCCAAGGAAAAGAAATTAGCAGAATGAAGTCCTCATTCATTCATTTTTTCATCAAACATTAATTGGGCACCTACCATGCCAAGCCCTAAGCCAAATATTAGAGGTACTAGGTTCAAAATAAAAGGCCTCAGGAAGTATTGGGGAGGCCCATTCATAACATTAACATTTATAGGGCGAGCTTAGCTTATTCCCTTGGATCGTGGCCCCTCTCAGTGGACTGGGGGGTGGGAGGGCTTTATAAGTGGCTAAGAACATTTTTTGGGAATAAGTATTCATTCCCAGAAATTTCACCTATGAGTGGGCAATTTCAGGTACAACATGGTCCTGTGTCCTGTGGGCAACAGTACTTTTTAAACCCAGGGTCTTCAGTTCTTCATATTATGCTTCATACGCTCTATGAGTCCCATTTCACAGACAGGGAAACTGAAACTCAGAGATATTAATTAGCTTGTCTAAATCACTCAGGAAGAAGAGTTGGAAGCAAACCTCTGGTCTGTGTGACTTCAGAGCCTGGGCCAGCTACCCTGTGACAGCTAAACTGTCCAGGCTCTAGAAGGCACCAGTGAAGGTACTGCTAGGAACTTACATGGCTGTTTCCCTGGCACCTCAGTGGGGCTGCCACTCAGTGTCAGCAGTGGTGAGAGAGGGCTTCAGGGTAGCTGGACGTGGTGCTGTGGCTTCAGTAATCCTAGTGACAGCCAGCCATTTACTGGGCACTTACTATGTGCCAGACACTGCCTGAACACTTAACATGGATTAATATCTTCAATATTTACAACTCTCCCATTGTTACAGATTAGGTAACTGAGGCACAGGAAGGTAAGATAACTTTCACAGGTCACACACTAGTAAATGCAGAGCTGGGATTTGGACCCAGGCACTGTGATTTCTGCATTTGTGTGCTTATGCATCATGCCAGGCTGCCTGTCACTGATGTGTTGGAGGGATGTAATATTTTATGTGTATTTTACATTACTGGTAATGTCCCACTGCAGGTGTGGGAGATTGCAAACATGGCTGCAGTACTTTCTAGCACCTTCCATCAGGAATTGAAGTCCATCTGCCCACCCCTTGTGTTTGGCCCAGCCTTGTGACTTACTTTGACCTAGAGAATGTGGTGGAACGGAGGGTGTGTCGGTTCTAAGCGTAGGGCTCAAGAAGCCCTGTAGCTTCTGCTCTTTTCAACCTTGGAACCCTAGCAGCCAGGGCAGGCTGGCATCCTTTCACCCCTACTGACAGCTTGCCAACCACCAGATGTGTGATGAGGCCATCTCAAGCCATCCAGTGACCTGCCAGCATACCACAGATACACAGTGAGCCCAGCACAGCCAGGCCGGAAGAACTCCCAGCTGACCCACAGAGTCCTGAGCAAATAAATGTGTATTGTTTTAAGCTACTGAGTTTAAGCCACTAGATGGCTTGTTATGTAGCGATAGATAGCTGATACAGCAGGAAACACCTCAAAGAACAGGAAGATATAAAGTTGGAGGCATTCTTACCAGACAGTATGGGTAAGTAGAAACAAAGCAGGGAAAAGAGGGTTTCAGAGCACAAGGGTGAGGGATGGGGGACAACCTACCTGGGTCTTTCAGAAACCCAGCACCCCCACCTCTTCTGGCTTCTGCTGGACGGAGGAGTGGCAAAAGGAGAGAAATTCTGGATAGACAAAGAGGAAGCTGAAAGCAGGGGTCCTCTGCTGAATTTAGGAAGAGAAACCCCAACCAGCACCGGTGGCCACCTCTTGACAGATACAGTGGTGCTGTATGTTGGGCAAAAAGAGGACTTGAGAGACCCCCTTGGATCTCCCAGGGACCCCAGAGCCATGGAAGGGATCCAGATGCTCCACTGGCTACTGCAGTGATCCAGACTAGGAATAAGACACTGTGAGCCTAAATCAAGCAGGAAGTTGAGAATAAGAAATGGGAAGACTGAAGAAATATTTGGGACATACAAGGAAACTGGAATGAAGCCAACTGAAATGGACTGCATGGTCAGCGGGGGTGGGGCATCCTAAAATAACACTGCGGTTCAAAGTACAGAAGGATGCCTGGGCAACCAATAACAGGTAAAAGAAGATCAAGCATTACTTATTAAATATCATTACTCTATAATATGTATCTGTTACGGTATATAATCACATCTTTTTGGAGACATCGGTGATTTTTTGATGGTGCCTGCCATCTGCCCTTGTTTTAAGGGTTTCCCTTCCTTGAAGTATTTGGATTTTAAAAGGAATCGCAGCCTTCAGGTAAAGAGTTGATACTGGATCGGTTGAATTTCAGGCACCTATTGAAAATGGAACAAGGGTTTTTCTTTCATGTTGGCTCTTTCCTTAGACTCTTGGTTTCAGCACCAGCCACGAAACCACCGATAACATTTCCCAGGACCTTGGCGTTGGACTCCTTTCCTTCCCTCCCTCTCAGGGTGCCCCAGCGTTTCTCAGACTTGGGGGAGCGTGTCTCTCCCTGTCCCTGGAGAATAGGGGTGCCCGCAGGGCCGGGGGCGGTGCGGGGAGCCCCGTGCGGCCGCCAGAGGGCGCTGCTCGGCTGCCGGGCGCGCGGCGGCCGCTGGGCTTGTGGCCTGGCCTGGGCGTTCTTGTGTTGTTTAAATGCCAGTGTCTCCTGCTCACTCCTTTCCCAAACATGTTTCTAATTTACTAGGTATCTCTTCCACGTGAAAAACTTAAGGGGAAAAAAAATGCACGCTCAACTTTAGTGCCAGGGTGGGCAAAAAGGGGGTTTTGGCACCAAATGCAGTTTTGTTCCAGAAACCTCTTGGACTGGGGCAGAGCCGCTGCAGTAAGCCTCCTCCCGCTCCCCGGACCCCACTCCCGGGTTAGGACCGAGCCACCTTGAGACAAACACCCGAACTTGGCTGCCCTGAAATTCTCGTCTGAAAACGGGTTTCGCTTCTGGCCGGGCAGGTTCGGGGCCGGTGCCCGAGGAGAGGGGCGCTGCGCGCGGGAGCGGCGCCTGGCGAAGGGGACTCGGCGAGCCCCGAGCTCCGACTGCGCGCGGTGCCCGGCGGGGTCCGGCCGCGCGGGGCAGGGGACAGCCGTCCGGGGCGCGGGCGAGGCGGGGGGACAGAGGACTGCGGGGGTACGTGCGCGCTAACAAGCCTGCCAGACTATAGACGATAGACGTCTCCGAGGAAAAGACCTCGACACCCTGCGACTGCTGGGAGGCCCCTGGGGTGGGGTCCTGGGGGGAGTGTCTGAGTGGCAGCTAGGTTGTGTTTTTCAGACCTGAAAAGAATCCCGTCGCCAGGGGAGATGTCTCAGTCACTTTTCTCCAGCAGGAAGCGGCTTCGTGTTGGAGCCTCCTGGGATTGGCAGAGTTAAAAATCCTTTAACCCAGGATGCCTTGGGCCTTTTGTTCAGCCCTGACAATGGAGTTGGGTGGAGGGGGCTGGGAAGGCAAGTAGCTGGGTTGGGGATGCCTGTGTGGCATAGAGGGTTGGTGAAGCTTGTGTTCGGTCACTGCGTGAATAACAGCAATGTGTGTGTGTGTGTGTGTGTGTGTGTGTGTGTGCGCCCTAGGGCACTGGGGCACCAGCTCATTAACACGTGTGTGAGTGCCTGCTGTGTGCTAAACAAACCCTTAATTATCTAGGGAGAGAGATTTTCCAAAATTGGGAAGTCAATACTGGTCCCTAAAAGGTTAGGTAATGGGTTTTTCTTGCATCTGGAAATTAAAAGGGACCAATCGTGACTCCCCTGGGCTCCCAGATTCTTCTAGATGTCTTTGTCTTCTAAAATTCTGGGTTCCCACGAGAGAGCAATTAGTTAAGGATGCCCAGAAATGCATACCCTTCAACCATATTAATCGTCCTCAATCCTTTGCTTTGAACATGCCTTGTCCTTGATCCATATCCTAAACAGCACCCACTAACTCAGCTGAATTGGAGAGATGGCATTCAAGCCCTCCCACCATGTGGAATTTTCTTTCTTCGTTCCCCACATGAATTCCCTCCTGTAGCTAGCCTGGTCCCTTATAGCCTCTTGGATATACTGTGTCTTGAACTCTTCACCTCTCCATCTCTAGTTCTGCCATTCCCTGTCTAGGACATCCATTCCCATCTTCACAACCCAGCTAATTATATCCCTTCTCCATTCAGTTCTAGCATCAGCCCATCAGTCAGTCAACATGCATTTATGGAAAGCTCACTATGTTCAAAACATGTTCTAGGCTCTAAGAATACACTAGAGACTAAAACAAATATGTGCCCTCAAGGATTTTATATTTTGATGGGAGAAACAGAGTAGACATGTAGTATAAAGAATGTAAGCTAGAGGGCGGCACTCATGCTCAGTGGGTAGGGTTCCAGCCACATACACCAAGGGTGGAGGGTTTGAACCCAGCCCAGGCCTGCTAAACAACAATGGCAACAACAATAACAAAACCCCCGGCATTGTGGGGAGCGCCTGTAGTCCCAGCTACTTGGGAGGCTGAGGCAAGAGAATCACTTAAGCCTAAGAGTTTAAGGTTGCTGTGAGCTATGACTCCACCGCACTCTACTGAGGGCAACAAAGTGAGACTCTGTCTCAAAAAAGAAAAAAATGTAAGCTAGAGTAATGTAATAGAGTTGAGGGTGTATTCAGCTAGGAAGGCCTCTTTGAAGAGGTGGCATTTGAGACTCTATGGATAGGAAGGAGGCAGTCATGTGAAGATCTGGGGAAGAGTACTCCAAGCAGAAGGGCAAGTAAGGGGCTCGCCGCCTATGGTTCAAGCAGCTAAGGCGCCAGCCACATGCACCTGAGTTGGCAGGTTTGAATCCAGCCCAGGACGCCAAACAACAATGGCAGCTGCAACCCAAAAATAGCCAGGAGGCAGAGGCAAGAGAATCGCTTGGGCGCAGTAGTTGGAGGTTGCTGTGACCTGTGATGCCACAGCACTCTACCCAGGGCAATAGCTTGAGGCTCTGTCTCAAAAAAAAAGGAGGGTGGGGTGGGGAAGTAAGGTCAAAACCCTCGAGGCAGGAATGTGCTATGTTTAAGAGACACCAGGAAGGCTACTGTGGCTGGAGCAATGAAACAAAGAGAATAGAGGGGCTGGAGTACATAGGCTAGGACTAGGTGATCTGAGTCCTTGTAGGTGAGAAGTGTGGGCTTTATGGTTGCAGTAAGAAGCCTCTGCAGGGTTTTAAGCTGAGGAGTGAAGGAGATTTTATTGTCTTTTAGGAAGCTTCCTCAGGCTACTGTGCAGTGAATGTACTGGAGCTGAGAAAAACAGTTAAGACACTATTGCCAAAGTGCTGGTGAGAGGATATATAAAAAATAACTCAGGTTGTGGCTCTGAAGATGGTGAGATGTGATACTGGTTTCTGGACCCATTTTGGAAGTAGAGTAGATGGTATGACCTAGGACAGAAGAGAAGAGCAGAGGATAGTGCCTCAATTTTTAGGCTAATGGGGTAGACAGGTGCATAAGTTGGGGGCAGGCAGTGGATCATAAACTGCATTTGGGCCATGCCAAGACCTATCAAATATCAGGCAAATATGTATTGATGTGTTTGAGGAGTTCAAGGGCATCCCACCTTCAGATTTAAATTTGAGAACCAGCATGTAAGTAGTATTCAAAACAGTAGGCCAGGAGGATTTTACTTATGGAGAAAGTAAAGAAGTTAGGAAAAGGCTGAGATTGAAGCCAGCCTTTAGAGATCTGTCAGGGGAAAGCCAGCAAAGGAGACTGTGAAAGACAGCCCCTGAAAATGGAAGAAAACCAAAAGATTGTGATTACGATGAACTGAGCAAAGGAAGTATCTTGAGAAGATGTATTAACCTGCTATTGCTGGGTAACAAGTAACCACAAAAATCTCAATGGCATGACAGTAAATATTTATTTCACTCACACAGCTATGGGTCAGCTGGAGGCCAGCCTCACAAGGGTGACCTTGGCTGGGCAGCTTTAAACTATGGTTGGGTCTGCCCTGCATACATGTCCCCGGTTCTCCTTGCATCACCAGGCAAGCTAGGGCATGTTTTTCTCCAAGGTGATAACAGGCACAGACAAGGATGGAATACCTCCTTAAGACCTAGCTTGGGAACTGGCACTGTCACTTCCTCCTACATTCCATTGGCCCAGACAAGTCATGTAATCAAGCCTAAAGTCAAGGGGCAAGAAAGTATTGTAGAAGCTACCTCTAGTGGGAGGGACTGCAAAGTCACACAAGAAGGGGTACCGGCAAGAACTGACAAAAAGAATAGGACCAGTAATTCAGTCTTCCACAGAGGAACTGGTCAAACATGTTCAGTGGTCCTGGCAGGCCAGATGGACAGAGAACACTGAACTGCCACTAATGTAACCTCAAGATATGGGTCAGCAGCATCCTTGGTAAGAACTATTACAATAGAAAGGTAGGGGCAAAAGCTGAGTTAGAGTGGGTGGAGGCAGGAATAGGTATGGAAGAGGAGATATCAGTATATGGACAACTCTCTCACAAACATTCACTCTGAAGAAGGGCAGAAAAACGATACAGTAGCAAAAGGGGGGCATGACTAAGGCTTTAAGCCCTGTTTTATGTCAATGGGAAGGCTCTAGTCCGGAGGAAGAAAGTGATGATATGTAAAAGAAAGAGAATTCTTGCACTGGTGAAACAGGGCAGGGCCAAGGGCATGGATGCAGGAGTTGGCCACCAATGGGTGGGGAGTATTCAGAACTATAGGCATTATGATGGCTTTGGGTAGGAAGATCAGGCAGTTGGTCTGATTGTATCTGTTTTCTCTATGAAACGTAGTCTGAGGTCAGACTGAGAATGAAAGAGGAAGGGGTGTTGAAAATATGCAGAGAGAAGGGAAAGTATGAAATTATTGTTCTGTGGAGAATAAAAGGAATTTTCTAAGAAACTAGGATTGTTCAGCAGTTCCGATTCCCATTTGAATTTTATGGCCATAAATTCAAAGTGAGTCCATCCAGAGTAGCTGGGTAATTTCCTTCAGTACTGTTCAACTGTTCAGGTGGAGGTATGAAGTAAAAAGTTTGATTTAACCACAGTTGGGTTTTCACCCTGTGCATATGATGGAGGGAGACCAGCACAAGGAAGCTGAGAGTGTTTGCAGGGAAATTTTGCATGCTAGGACTTTCAGATCTCAGCTGGCTAAGGATGAAGACCCAAGAGGGGAGAAATACCGTATATACTCGGGTCGTACAGGTTATTTGATTCAGTGGGCGCGCACCTAATCAAATGCAGTAGTCTCCAGTCGTCTTCTGCCGGCTGCTTGAGGGGGCGGTGCTTCAGCTCAGTCCACAAGTCACACCGAGCTGAAGAGGTAGGCGGCTGAACTGAACTGTATTCCACTGAACTATTTAACCCACAATATTTAAAGACACATTTAATTAAGTGAAAACCCCATTTAAGGCAGTAAAGTCTTGTAAATAAATGTTTATAAATCCCGAATCCTTATAATCAGGGGTTTTGGAGTATAAGGATTCAGGATTTTTAACCATTTATTTACAATGCTTTACTGTCTTAAATGGTTT
>CAUYPK010015362.1:0-38049 GCA_963574355.1 Loris lydekkerianus
TGCCTCTACCTAGATACAGCCAATGTGGTACCATGCTACTGGCCCGACCCTGTCACTCACCTCTTCCCCCGCCTTCTTTCCCTGCCCCTTCTCCACAATAAAAAAATTAATAAATTCAAAAAAAAAAAAAAAAAAAAAGAATCCCGGGGAGGGGGGGGTGGCTCCTGTGGCTCAAAGGAGTAGGGCGCTGGCCCCATATACCGGAGGTGGCAGGTTCAAACCCAGCCCTGGCCAAAAAATAAATAAATAAAATAAATCACTATCAAAATATATATATATATATCTAAAGAAGCTTAGGGGAACAGAAGAAAGAAAGTGCAGCTTGAACAGAATGAGTACAGAGTGCTACAAAATAAGATAATGTTAAAGACCAAGTATTGTGAAGCCATGAAGATTTTGATTTATTTTCTTCTGGGTTATAGGCGGCCTTTGAAAATTTTAAGCAAAAGAGATTTTCATTTTATACTGTCGTATGTTTCTAGAGACCCCGTCCTAAGAACTTTCATGTGTCTTTCTTTTTATCCAGCATCATTATCATTTTTGGCACGAGAGTGTAAATTTGTCTACTTTTTTGCTTCTTACATGAACAAGCAAATTCCATGAAGGCATTTGATGTCTTTCTACATCACTGCTGCATTACCAGTTAGCTAGAATTCTACCATTAGCTAGAACCTAGACTAGCACTGAGCACATTGTACACACTCAGTAAATATTTCAGGAAAAAAAAGGAATAAAGGAACAAATGGTAAAGGCATGAGAAGGGAAGTTTTGGGAGAGGAAAATCCAGTGTCTGCTTTGTCGAGGTTGAACCTGAGTCTTTTATCAAACACATTGATGAAGATGTCAAACAAACAACTTGGTTATACACGTTTGGGGCTCAGAGAAATCCAGACTAGAGAAATCATTTTGGAATTATTCACACAGAGATAGCCATGGGACTTAGTGAAATAGTTGAAACTATAGAAAGAAAAATTCGGGTAATAACAACAATAAATAACACCGTTATTTGTCAAGAGTTTATGACATGCCAGAAACTATTGCAAAGGCAAAGCTCTTCTCTCAACTTTGATCGGATCTCTCTTGTTATTTTATTTCCTTCCTTAAGTCATGACTTACACGTCATAAGAAGTCATTGCTTAAAAAATAATGTGAATGGAAAACTTCCAAAATGATCAGCTCCATCCCAAAGAAAATGAAAGCTTTGACTTCTTGAGAGCATAGAAGAAACCATACCTTTTAATGTCATAATAAATATAACAATGGACCAGAGTCTGCCTTTGGGAGCAGTGAAAATGGCCATTAACAAAATCCATTAATAATTGTCCCCTTCTGGGTCGGAAGCTACATCCGTGCATTAGATGAACATTTCACTCCGTGAGATTTTTAACACTCTTCATTGACCTCACTTCTCTTCCATTATCCATATGAAGATCTGGCAGAAAATCTTTTCCTATGAGTTGTATATTTTTTATCTTTACCTTCACAGTAAAAACTACTTTCACTGCTATTTCCCATAATTCTGAGGAAGAAGACCACAGCACAGTTCCCAGTAACTTGGGGAAATACCAGAATGATGCCCAAGGCCGTTCAGTGAATAAAGAGAGTTCAGGGATTTAAGAACCTGGTTATACCATCATTATCATCTCACTGCTTTTTTATAACAATCTAGTAAGCACATAAACTTTATATATCCTCTCTGTTACTACCCAACGCTATTTCACTGACTCACAAACTCAGTGAGTCATCTCCAAACAGAAAAATCCTGGGAGAGGGAATTCAACACACTGCCCCGTTCCTGCCATCGCTTCCCCCTCCGTGAGGGGCACATGGATCAGAGCAGAGTCCACGCCCATCCCCGGTCCTGAAGGTTCTGGGAGCTGAGACCTCTCAGGTCCACATGTTTGCTGGTTTAGAGGCATTTTGCCAAGCCTTCATTCAGCTGAAAGTTTTTTTCAACATACAGAACCTCCCACTTCTTACCCCTTTGTCCCAGAACAGTGATGGTCATGTTCCTTTTATGCTTAAAAAAAGATCCCAATTAGACAAAAAAACAGAGTCTGTGCCACTAATTTGGGGTTCAGTCGTATTCACTCTACCTGAGGCACATTTACTCCCAACACTGGGCAAACCTCCCCAGTCCCAGAAAGGGAATTCTCTACTGTCACAGATGTCAACACACGGAACCTCAGTGCGGAGTTTCTTTGAGAGCTGGAAATGATCTGATTTCCAGAGTAACATGGGAAGTACATATCACCCTTAGTCCTTTCCTACTGATTGCCCTTCTTGGGAAGGTCACGATGAGTTATGTATCTCTTTAGACCATCTCTGGTTTGGAAATAACACTCCGATTTGTATAATCTGTGTATAGTTGTATTTATCAATGAAAAGTTCTGTGGCCCATTGTGGCTTCTCACAAAATAAATAATACAAATACTCCGTTCTTAATGAAGTGGTGTTTGTTTTTCAAACCAGTGGTTAGGCATCAACAGCCTAAGAATTGAAATAGACGTAGAAGTTTATTCAACCATTAAAATATCAGGTGGGAAACACAGGGCCATGGCAACCACCCTGAGCAGCTTGTCAGTCCTGGGAGGATGCTGTCTATTGGCAAATAGTCACTGTGACACAGCTGTTTTCAATGAGGCTTTGTCTCTGGACAAGAACAGTTAGACTGGGAAAAGTACACTAATGAGAAGGGGACTCCCTCTCTACCCACTGCACACTCCAGTGCACTGGTGCCCTTGGCAATGTACTTATAGTGACAACTTAGCTCTGATTGGTAATGCATTTAATTTTTTTCTACAAGCTTTTCATCATAACTCCTCTTATACATAGTACTAATATAACACCAGAAGCAATAGCTAACATGTATATAAGGCTTACCATGTGCAGGCGCCACTCTAAGCAAGCACCACTCCCACTACCACCCCCGGCACTATGGTCACCATAAGCCTCCAGAAAGGAAGCAGAGGCCTTCAGCCATTCCGTGCCTTGTCGGGACTCTCACAACTAATGGGGGCACAGCTGGGACCCTAACCGGGCAGGCCAGCCACAGCCTGCCCTTCATCTTCTCCACTTTTTTTTTTATTATTAAATCGTAGCTGTGTACATTAATGCAATCATGGGGCACCATACACTGGTTTTATAGACCGTTTGACACATTTTCATCACTTTTATTCCTTGCCTTACCTTCATCTCCAAATTGACTTCATTTTACAAAATAACATCATAATAATAATAATGACCACAAAAACAAGAAAAAGAAACAACAAAGAAAAATATAAATGAAGATAAATGCCTTAATTATGCCATTGTCCCATGGCAGTTACAAGGGCACTGGGACTCCAGGCTGCTCCATCCAGGGGGCTACATGAGACTCTTATGCTGTAGATTGTATGTCTGAAAAATTCACAAATCACACATGAACAATACCCAGGAAGTTGCTTTTGGAAAAAGTGTGAGTGCTCCAAAAGGTGAACCAAGGCAACCTCCGTGGAGTTTAGCTGTAAAAGCTTAAGAAATCACAGCCTTCTGATATTGCTGCGCACTTAACTGCCCGGGAAGTAGGATCACTGAAATGAAAGAGGGGGACTGAGTGGCTGAGATCCCCTCAGGACGTCTTCCAGAGGACTCTGAAGAGCATGTAATATAAAGGGAGAGGAGAAACGATATTATTGGAAACATCGAATTTGGGGAGTGCTTTGGGTTAGTTCTGAAGATCTATGCGGGAATATGTTTTAAATGAAACTTTCATGAGCTGACCTTTCCATTATAAAGCCCAGACTAAAGGTTAATCAATTAATTTCCAAGTCCATCCAGTTAGTTACAAAGTAAACAGAATAATGGAACTCATAACTTTAGGATAAATGTGGTTGGAGAATACATGACGATTTCCTCGCATTTATAAGACATATCTCCACAGAGCCTTGGAAACTTGAGTGTGGGGTCTGGCTAATGAAATCATTCCCTTCGCATCTGCCTTGCTGTGAGGACAACCCTCACCTCACCTTCCTTTCAACGCCAGTTGGTAGCACTTCCGAGACTTCAATAAAACACCTTTGTAAATATAACCCAGATTCCATCCTGTGACAGAAATAGAGACTTTTTCTCCCTGAAAACAAAACAGGAAGCTCCACAAGAAACAATTGCAAATTACCTGGATTGGAAAAAAACACTTCCCGGAAGAGTAACTCCTTTCCCATCTTGGTCACTGCTGGGTTGTATAATGGTGAGGACTAGAGAATAGCCATTAAAAATGGAAAATGGGAAGAGAGAGAGAAAAGGCACGATTTGAGACAACACAGTGCCTTGTAATCTAAATTCACCCTTCAGTCATCTGTACTGTGGACCATACATCAATTAGCACATCCTCTTAGTGTTCATTTTAATTTTTAAATACTGAACGCTGTCATCTGAAAAAGCTAACATGAAACGTGGTAATTCTCCCCAAAATGGAAAATGTATTAATGCCTAAATTTATACTCCTGGACCTACAAAACCATATCTTTCTATAACATTGTGGTTTGTAGTTCACACAATAACAATGCTTGGCTTGTGCTATCAACTATATTGAAAATCAATATCATAAATCTTGATAATTCGATTGACTCAATGGACATACATATCTTTTTAAAGGACTAATGACAGAAGTTTCTGTAGATCAACAGTATGACATTTTCCGTGCCTGATCTTTTCATAAATAAGAGTCGACACCTTCCTTATTTTAGCATACTTGTAAATTCCTTAGGAATAATTAGTACACAGGACTCAGTCCCCACTACTACCAGGTGAAAACCAGGCAGGTCTAGGGATTCCTCCAAAAACCTGAGACCCAAGAAGGAGTAGGGCGGATGTGGGAGGCCCGTTGCATCAAAGTCCACCGAGGCAAATCCCAGCTGCACGACACCATATCATGCCATAAAGAAACCCTGGGTGTGAGACTCAGAAGCACCCCCTCGCTAGTTACCATTTGTAAACTAATATCATGTGGACAAGCCCTCAGAGTTTGTCTCAACCACACAAAGTGGTGCCAAACACACGGTCCTTTTCTCATCTGCTTTCAGGGTTTTGCTGAAGTTGAAGCAGGAAAATATCACTGAAGTGGTCTTTACGTTATAAAACTCCACAAGTTAATGATTTCTATTAAAATCAACACCAACTGAAAAATAATTTCTATCTTTTTGTAATCTTGCTACCCATTCAGGGAGGGTTCCTGATGGGGTTGATTTTTCTATTATGGGATAATAAAACCAAACAATGATAACAACCGTAAAGATTTAGAGGTTATAAGCACTTTCATAGACATATATCTTATTTTATCCTCGCAGTAGTCCATAACCCATGGAGAAGTCAGACATTACCATTAGCATTTGGTTTTACAGATGAAAGCATTGAGGTTAAATCAGGCTCTTAAAACTGCTGGGAAAACTCAGTAAGCAGCAGATGCAAACCCCCTGTGTTTGTCCTACCCTACACGGTCGCAATTTGACACTATCATATGTCATTATATTTCATTGGGTTCAGTGGATAGGGAAAAAGCCCCTTTTGGGCAATATTTGGAAGTAACTGAACACGGCAGCACAGATGAATGGTCGTCAATCCTGACCGTCTGGGATCCTCAACTGTGGAACACACAGGTGAAGGCCTCCCGTGGGCTCCCAGCCTCAGACCATTGCTGGAGGGCGTCCCAGACTCCCCGTCACGCTTCTTCCAGGCTGCTATGATCTCATATATGATTTTTCTCTGCTCAGAATTCAGTGGAAATTAAACAAATGTTTGTTAAATAAATCTAGCAGTTTGCAAGTAGGAGTAATTTCAAACAACATTTCCCTCCATGATTTTGTTATACCTGAAAAGAAAATCACTTAAAAGAAAACTTCTGCTGCAGCTGATTAGTGCCTTTGAGACTCATCTTTTCATCAACAACGCAGAGATAATAACACTTGATAGCACGAGGCTCTGCACACCGAGTTCTGAGGATGAGCACGGCGTGATCGCCCATTGTTCTCCTGCGTCTCATCTTTCTATTTTGGAGTTGTTAGGCTGGTGTTAAAGAGAAAGAGGTCGACAAATTGCCAAGGCAGAATCCATTTCTTTTAAACCTTGTTATTGTAGGACGTAATTTTGATTGTCATTATCAGGAGAAAACAGCACAAACTGAAAAGATGTTCTTTAATCACTCAATTCATCTCTGTGTTTCCTCAAAGGTAAAAAAAAGTTAGTAATAATGTTTAAATGTAGCAATTGCAGAAAAGTAAAATAGAAAAGCGCCTCTGCTCCTTGTTCCTTTAAGCAGGGTGCTCAGTTGTTTTTCTGAAAAAACACCTTTCTTTGGCAAGTTTTGCTTTGATAAGCATCCTCGAGATTGACAGAATAAAGGAAGTAATCAACTAGGAGGCTGTTTTCAAATCTTTCCAGGGCTTTATTTTAGGATAACCCTCCTGCTTAGAGATTCAGTGGGGATAAGGAACAGAGAGTAAATGGAAGATAAAAATTGAAAACTCATTTAGAGTTTTAAGAAGGCAGGTGTTGTTTTGTTTTGGATTTTTCTTCTTCTATATATATATATATTTGTTTGTTTTGTTTGTTTGTTTGTTTGTTTGTTTGTTTGTTTGAGACCTGTGGTAAAGAGAGTGGTAGTGATTTTTAACAGAGTAGAGAACCAGAAGAAAATTTGCCAGAGTCTCCGGGTTAGATCTCAGCGAAGTCAACATGAATGACCAGCATAAAAGTTGGTGAAACTCCATCCTTAAGAGTAGACACATGGACTTTGTGAGGAAGAGCAGCAGGTGTTTATCTGCTGCCGTTACAGCTGCAGTCTCCCCTTGGCTGGGTGAGACAGGTATTAGACAACTTAAAAAAGGTTAATCTGAAATTTAAAAAATATAGATGTTGAGTCTTAAAATCCAGACAAAAATATATATATGAAAAAGCAAAGCTAACACAATGAAAATCTGGCCTCCTAGATGGTTATTATCATACTTTTCCTCTGAATCTGCTGACAAAAATTGCTCTATAATAAAAAAAAATCAACATCCACCATTAAGGATAAAAAAGAAGTGCTATTCAAAGCATGAAGTCTGGGTCTCCATTCCAGTTCTACCGCTTACTGTGTGAACGTAGCTGCAAATAAACCCACCATTACAATAGGGTTAATACCTTCCTGAGAAGACTTGTAAGAAAAATGCAACAAGAAGGCCGCGCACGGTGGCTCACACCTGTAATACTAGCACTAAGGAGGCCGAGGCAGGTGGATTGCCTGAGCTCATGGGTTTGAGACCAGCCTGAGCCAGAGTCTACAAAACAGCCGGGCATTGTGACAGGTGCCTATGGTCCCAGCCACTTGGGAGGCTGAAGCAAAAGAATTGCTTGAGCTCAAGAGTTTCAGGTTGCAGTGAGCTGTGACGCCAGGGTACCCTACCGAGGGTGATAAAATGAGACTCTGTCAAGAAAGAAAGAAAAGGAAGGAAGGAAGGAAGGAAGGAAGGAAGGAAGGAAGGAAGGAAGGAAGGAAGGAAGGAAAAGACAAATGCAAAAAGAATACAGTTCTTAGTACAGAATCTTCATATATGAAGTGCCAACAGGGCAGGCGAGACTAGAGCTAGGCGAGCAATGCCCTTTATCACCATTGCTATTGAATTTTTGATGCCCCCAAAATATTGTGTTCAAGGCAAATGCCCAACTAGTGCTGGTCTTGGTGATAGTTAATGTCAGCTAATATTTTAATTATCTTATCTTGCACCTCCCTGTGACCCCAGCTTCTAAGACAGACTTGACAGCAGGCGTTAAGATATACTCAGAGGTTGGAGAAGGATGGCGTGGGAGGATGAGAGCGTCCAAATTTGTTACTTAAGGACATTAATAACAACATATTGTTTTAATGAGTTCAGCTCTTGCTAATTCTACCTAAGGTCTGTATTGTATTAGCTGTAAGGTAAAGGTGAGTATTCTTAATTCCAAATTATATAAAAACCAAACTATATTCAGATTTGCCATTTCTATAGCAAATATAGAAAATTGTTGTCAGAAAATTTCCATTTGGTTAATTAACATAGGTTTTAAGTGGTGAAGTAAAAAGTAAATACATTCTGTAAAAATATTTCATAAATACTACAATGAGTGTATGTTAATATTAAATATTCACATTTCTTATGGTTCCTCAATTCTATAATGAAGATCATAGTAGTAGTTGAAAGAGAGAAGTTTTTTGATGTTTCTAAATCTTAGGAATACAAATTTCTTCAGAAAACAATAATGAGTTATCCTTTTTTATCATCTGTTTTACCTTTTTTCAAAGACAGCAATGTAGACATAGAAAGAACATTGAAAAGAACATGCCTACCAGGTGTGACTTATTATTGACATAAAAACATGAGGGGAAAGTGTGTTTTCTGTTGGTATTTTTGGCCCCTGCAACATCTGAACTGACTTGCTTCAGCAGAGATTCCTGACACCTATTTACCCTTAAGGTAAATGCATTTATTTTGCTATTCTTTTGACTTATACCATGACAGTATATGCACCAAGTGACTAATCATAAAGATTATTTCCTAATTGGAAATATATAATTTATACTAAAGTAGGTGGGAAAGGCTCTTCAAAGAAAAGTCAATGTGAGACAAAATTGAGCCTTCTTAAAACAATAATAAATGTTTAGAAACCAATTTCATACTAAATAGGTCACAAAATGTCACTAAACTCTCTCTGGCAAATTGGCGTATGTCTTAGAAAAATGAGGCAGCAATTTTCATTCAAAATACAGAAAAGACTGCAATGGGCGTGCATTTTCTGCTGTGACACTGGGTGATTTGTATTGCTTATTATTTATTTTCTGTAATCAGAGGATGGAGTGTAAAATGACCTCACCTTGGACCTCAGATGGCTTAAAATACCAGAGCCATGACACAGACATGGTTCTCATTATAGGCAATGAATAATTGCAGATTGTGTTAGCCAAGGTTCTCCAGAGAAACAGAACCAATAGGAGAGAAATGTATAACAGAAAGAGGTCTATTGTGAAGAATCAGTTCATGTGATTATGGAGCCTGAGAGTCCCACAATCTACCATCTGGAGGCTGAGGCCCAGGAAACCTGCTCTGTGAGCTCCAGACTAAGCCCAAATGGCCAAGAGGTGGGAGCACCAGTGTCTGCAGGCAGATGTCTCAGCTCAAGCAAAGAGCAAACTCTTCCCTCCTCTGACCTCTTGTTCTACTGGACATCCTCCATGAACTGGAAGGTGCCCACCCACCCTGGTGAAGGTGGATCTTCTCTGTCCCTCCTCAACCTCTCATTCTACTGGACATCCTCCATGAACTGGACGGTGCCCACCCACACTGAGGAAGGTAGATCTTCTCTGTCCCTCCTCGATCTCTTCGTTCTACTAGACATCCTCCATGAACTGGACACTGCCCACCCCCATTGGGGAAGGTGGATCTTCTCTTCTCACTCTACCTGGTGCAGGTGCCAGTCTCTTCCAGAAACACCCTCAAGAGACACACCCAGAAATAGTGTTTTCCGAGCTGTCTGGGCCTCCCTTAGTCTAGTCAGACATGCAAAATAACCATCAAACAGATTTTCCACTCCTAATACAGAGAAAGAAAAATATAAGTAGCATATGAAGTATTAAAGCAAAAGTAATTAAAGCCCTTATAGCTGTAGCAAATGTGTTTTGATGATGTTTAAGTCAAGCCATTTAAATAAAGCAGAAAAAACACTCGTCTTTGTCCCTTCCAATCAGTGTTCCAGACACTGTGACACTGTGTCCTCTGAGTATGTAGGGTGGGCTTCTGGTGCTTGGGCCTACTCAGAAGGGGCCCTGAGCTGAGAACAGACGAACTTCTCAAGATGAATGCATCCAAAGTCTTTACCAGGGCAACCATTCTTCTAGCATTTTTACAGTCAGGTTATCATTGTAGAAATCTCATGAAAAATTCGATTTCAGACAGGAGGAAATCTCTTAACCATTCACTTTTTAGTATCACTGAAAGAATTTATGAAATGTAATGTTCCTTTAACAGAACATTTTAAGACATTATATTTCACAAATTATAAATAAATTACTTTCCTTTATTTTTTAAAATCATATCTAGGCAGGCTAATACCTCATCAGAAATTTTTCCACCATCTTCCCTAGACAGTGATGTATAATACTATTGGAGTATGGTAAGTGGACCCTCACCCTCCAACACTGACAGCCCAGGATAAGTTATACACATAAGCAGAAAATACCAAGATCAGTATAACCCCTAACAATTCAAACCTAGTAAAGCTTGTATGTGTGTGTGGATAGGTGTGGGGTGGGGGTGTGTGTGTGTGTGTAGGTGTAGGTGTATGTGTGTAAATTATGTCTTCTAATAAAGTGAATATTTGGGGTTTTCTACCATGAGAACATTAGATCATTATGCCTGTAGTACAGATATGTAAATAATAAAAAACAACCTGCCACTGTGTAGTGTGGGTTTTGTTCAACAAATGAGTTAGCTTCTGTTCCAGATTTATCATTAACCTTCCATCCAAGTCCACCACTCTCAGTTTTACATTCAAAGCCACTCTAAAACTGCCAGAATGCCATGAAACATAGATGCACGCAATGCCAAGCTTCTTGCCACAAAGACATGTCAAGCACATGCTAACAATGCTACATTGGAAAGGGCTGAGAACTCATGTGAAGGCTAATCAATCAAAAAGAGAAACTCTCAAAAACTTTGAGGAATGACTGTCTAATTGGCTTATAGAAGTCCTCCCTGCCTGTTTTATTGAAAGTAAAGAAAAGTGCCAAGGAATGACACTTGTGTGAATTATGTAAGGCCTAAGATTTTATGTGTTTCACATCTTCACAATTTATTAGCTGCACACATGTTTCTTATACATCACCTTCATCAGGTCATGACACTTTCTGACTGTTTAGTTAGGGGAAAGGCATTCTGGAAAATGTGCTTATTTGTTTAGGCCACAGCCCAGCTGAGAAATCTTTTCCAACTCACTTTATAATTCTAGTGACTTTAAAATTAAGATAAGATAAGGACTTAATAAGAAAGGAATTTCACTTTTGAATATAAATGCAGGGAAAAAATGCCCTTACATATGAGCAGCAGATTTTAGGAATTAGTTTTTAAAAATCGAGTCTTATGGGATTTGCCCCCAGGAAACCAAGGATGGCTTAACATTAGAAGATGTGTTACTGAGAGCTGTGTTACTGTTACCACGTGAACAGATGAAAGGAGAAAAACCATATGATCACTTTCCAGCAGATGCAGAAAAGTATTTGATGCAATTCAACACTTATCCATCTTCTTAGTAAACTTAAAAAATGTGAATGTTCCTATTTTCAAATAGTGAATAAAGCAGAAATAGCACATCTAATCACAAAAGGTTAGATGCATTCTTTAAATCAGGAAGAGAAAAAGCCCATGTCCACTATCACTTTTAGTCAACAATATAATGATTCACAGACACGAGATCACTGGATAAAAAATTAAATATGTATGCATTTATAAATTGTGACATATATGGACAATTAGCCTTCATAGATGTTGAAAATTTTTTCACTTTTCTTAGCAGCACAGGAAAGGATCTCTTCCCCCAAAGTCTCCCCAGTACACAGATTGTCAAAGTGGAAAATTTTGGAGTGATAAATGGTATGATAGGCTATTTTGGGCACATTTTTGTCTACTTTAGAATCTTCTAGATACGTGAGATGGAACTACTATAAAGCACATCACTCAAGTGTTTTCTCCGACAGCCCCACTCAGAAACTGATAGTTCACAGTGAGTGCCTCAGGGCAACCACATGAAAATCCTCAAATGAGAACCACCCAAGAGAAAAAGCAGCCCCCAACTCCCACCAGTCAATCCACAGAGCCATGAGAAAGAATTGTTAGTTGAAACACTAAGACAGGAATTATTTTACTATTTTACTATGTGGTAATACATGACTAACCCTCCCTCCCTACCCACAGCATGATCAATTTTCTCACATTAGGAATGAATAAAAAGACATCATTAAGAATTTTACAGATATTAAAAAGGAAATGAAAAAGTAGTATTAAAAACTTTGGTAATAAATATTTAAATTCAGATGAAGTGAACAAATTCTTCCAAAAGTATACTGAACTGACCTAACAAGAAACAGAAAAGCCACAGAACTCTGTTCAATGATTTGAATCTGTAGTTAAAATTCTTCCTGCAAAAGCAGTTTTCTGGGTTTAGATGGCTTCAAAGAAAAATTCTTCCAAAAAATTCAGAGAATAAATAATCTTAAACTATGTTAGAAAACAAAAAAAGAATAACACAATTAATTTTATAGGAGCAAAATACATATTCTTAATATCAAAATATGACAAGAATATTAAAATAAAGGAAGATTACAACTAATGTACCTTGTAGATATAGTGACCAGATACCCTACACAAGTATTAGCAAGTAGAATTCAGCAACACATAAAAGGCTTCACCATACTCCAGTGAAGAAAGGGAAATCTGCCCAGTGAACTATCTGGAAGAAATCGGAAAAAAGGATTTTGATCCATTGCACACAATGAAAGTTCATTTGAAACAGATCTTAGTCCCAACTGTAAAAGCTAAATAAGAGAGTCAAGTGTCTGAGAAAAACACCAGAAAAAATTGCAATAATTTGGTACCAAAATAAGATTCAGTAAACAATATATAAAAATCTCTAACCATATATAAAAGATAAGGAAATAACCTTTATTGCAATTAAGAATGTCTGTTTTTATATACTAAAAGACTCATATGTAAAATATAAAAAGAATTCCTGTAAGACAATGAAATACAGATAGAAACTCCAATTAAAAAACTTGAATAGACACTTCCAAAAGAAGATAATTGTTAATAAAGCAAAATTGTTAATAAGCATATGAAATAGTGTTCAACATCCCTAGTCATCCAAGAAATACAAAGTAAAAGCACAATAAAATACCAATGCACACTCACCAGAATGTCTGAAACTAAAGATAGTGCTGTTCTCCAACCCACGACATGCTGAGCTGGAAAACTGGTTAAGTGCAACTTGATACAACTATTGAGTCTGGGTCTCTACCATTTTTTTCTGCATCTTGGGAATGAGGATACGGTCTAATCACCTTTGTTCCAAATTGTCTTTCCAAGATATTTGTGCATCGTGTCTCCTTCCAGAGTGAAGAGCAAGCATGCTTCTTATCCAGCAGAAGCAACCCAGATTCCTAAGCTCAGAGTTTCCCTCTTAGAACAACTCCCTGGACATCTAGGCATCATCTGCCTTTTTCACATCCCTCTGTGAAGACTGGGAGCCAGGGAACAAGCACAAAAACTGTCACCATTCCTCTGGTCAATGGCTCTCACCAGTGACCTGAGTCTTGCGGAAGAAGGTTTGGCAGGATAAACTGTTGGCTGGCCACAGGGCAACTCTGAATCATCACAGCTCTGGACAACAACCACCTGAGGAAACTTATACGTCAGGGTCTCTAAAGCTAAGCTTGACCACAGCTGGACCCCCTGTGGTCATACACCCAGCAAAAAAGAGCACTCATGTCTCCCAAAGGAAATGCCCTGAATTGCTCACGGCAGCTTCACTCGTAACATTCCAGATGAGAACAAACAAAGGTTCGTTGACAGGGAATGTCCCATCAATTGTGATCTAGTCATGCCATGAAATAGCACACAGCAAAGAAAAGAAACAAACAAGGGGTACATACAAGAACGTGAGCAGACCCCGCAGACACAGTGTGAGCAGGAGAAACCTTACGTGAAAGAAAATGCATCCTATAATGCTTAAAAAATGTAAAATTCAAAATAAAGCTAACTAATGTGTGATGATAGAAATCTCAATGGTGGTTATTTTGGAGGGTACACTGATTGGGACAGGCACGAAAGAGCCACCTACTTCCTGGAAAGGTCCTACGTGGTATCTGACACCTACAAGGTATACAAATGTAAAATGCTACCTAACTGCAGAGTTTAGGCTTATGTGCTTCTTATAATTCTAGTTACACCTCAGTTTCATAGAAAAACCTAAAATGGAAAACAAAGAAAGGAAAACACAAAGAATATCCTGATCCCATTTTTCACCTGTCAAAACTTTACAAGTGTGACCTGCTGTTGACAAGGCCGTGAGGAGAGAGATCCTCTCCCAGGTTCCTGACACAAGTGCAAAAGGATTCAGCAGCTGCGGAGGTCCATAGACAAGCTCCATCACAATTTCAAACACATATGCACATGTCTTTTAACCCAGGCACCCCATTTCTGGGAATTGATCACATGTAAAACGCTGTGTGTATACGGTCACTCACTGCAGGATTGTTACGAATGACTAGAAAACACCTGGCGACAGCCCAAATGTCCATCCCTAGGAAACTGGTTGAACACGTTCTGATAGCTCCACACAATGAGAGACTACTCAGCTGCTAAGGAGCATGAAAAGCCCCCCGGGAATTATGAGACCAATATATAATCACTTATATATTCATACGAATGATAAAACACAAATATAGTCCAGGAAGAAGGAGAGGAGAGGAGGGGGAGGACAGGGGGAGGGCGGGACCTCACCTAGTGTGCACAAGGCAAGGGTACATGTCAAAACAACTAAGAGGATATTATAAATGTTTTACCACAAAACATAAGTAAGTGAGGTGATGGTTATGTGAACCAGTTTGATTTAAACATTCTACATTGTATATCAAATCATCACATTTTACCCCATAAATATATACAGTTATAATTTAATAAAAATTAAATTTAAAAAAAGAGCACCAGGATAAATGTCTAAGTGAGGGCAGCAAGGCACAGAGCAGCATGGATAAGCTCCTTGTGCTTCAGAAAGGGGATGTGAAGGTGGCTTTCCCTCTGTTTCACTTGCGCAGAGATGAACCCAACAGCCAGTGACAACTGGTTGCCCGTGTGGAGACCGGAGCCAGTGGGCAGGAACAAAACTGCTAGCAGGCATTTCTTCCTTTCACTCTGGCAGGCAGGCAAGATGATTGTGTTACCTATTCAAAAACTTCATTTTTTCAAATGACTCTAGATAAATGTTTGACATGGCACTGTCTTCAGTGGCTCTCTGTATAAAAAATGAAATTAAATTAGATTTTGATCTCATACCATAGCCTAAAATAAAATCTATAGAAAACAAATTATAAACTGAACAAAAATACAGGAGAACATTTTATAACAACGGGGAGCAAGGAAGGATTCCTTTTAAATACATAAAAATAAATCAAATATAAAGGAAGATATTGCATTCAACTTAAAACATACATAGATTAAAAAGGCATTCTAAGTCAATTGAAAAGAAAACAGTTAGATGATATGTGCAATGTGCAAATAAATCCCTAAATATTCCTATTTACATACTTAAAGAACCAATGAGATATAGACAAACGATCAGAAAGAAAAATAGGCAAAAATATAAACAAGCAATTCAGAAGGAAAGAAACTTGAATAACCAATTAACATATGGGGGGAAAGACAATAATGGTAACAATCTGGAAAGGGCAAGATTAAACAAAAACAAGACGCAGAAGACACAGTCAGATAGGCAAAAATGAAAAATACGATGACTCCAAATATTGATTAGAAGGTAGGAAGTGGAATTCTTGCATTTTATAAAATGGTACAAACAGTTTCAGGCAACTTGATAGATCTGGCAAAGTTGAAGTTGCACGTAACTCACAGTCCAGCAATCCCACTTCGGTGGGTCTAACCTGGAGAAATTCTCACACGTGTGTGTCAAGAGACCCCTCCAGCCCAACAAAGTGAAGCTGAATGAACTACAGCCCAGTAGGGGAATGGATAGATAAACTATAGTCTGCTCATTCAATAAAACACTGCACCAACAGTCAAATGAAGGTATTATAACTACAAGTATCCCTAAGGATTAATTCTAAAAACATCTTATCAGAAAAGAGGAAGCAGTTTGGAGATTATTTATGCAATGATGTTATTTAAATGAAAATTTCAAAACATACCAGTTTGCATGAAATCCATTTGGACACAAAAACATCTGATCAATATAGCAAATTAGAAGGATACTTAATACAAATCAATTTTAAAACAGTAGCTGCTCTTGCAGAATGCTAAACCAGTGAGATTTCTTCGCCCATTTAACAAAGGGTAAGTACGCACACAACCAGTGCCAGGCCCTGCTCCAGGTACGGGGGACGTTGTGGCAAACAAGAAAAATCCATACATGTGTCTTCCAGGGCAGGGAATGCGGGTGATACAGACAGCCACCCTGAGTATGTAACGTGAGCCTTGTTGTTCATGGACACAGTGGAAGTGCAGGGTGGCAGGTCAGGCCACAGAGCTCTCAGAAAGTGACTCTTAATGCCAACCTGTGTGAAGGTGAGGGGAGTCTGTGAAGGCCTGGGGGCCTGAGTCCAGCAGAAGCCCCCAAGCAGACCAAGAATGGGATCACTGGGCTCTGGGAGCAGGAGAAGGGCCAGTGGCCTGGGCAGGAGGGGGCAGCCCGCCTGGTTACTGAATGGGATGTGGGCCGGTGTCCCAGCATGATTCACTTTTTGAAGCATCACTCACCAGGGCTGCTGTGTGAAGGACTGAATGTACCAGGGCCAGTGTGATCCGGAAACAGGGAGACTGCTGAAGGCCAATGCAGGTGTCGGGGAGGGATGGTGGCACAGTGAGATGTACATTGGGGATAAGAGCAGAAGGGGGGAGAGGAGCAAGGGAGACCTGCTGCCAGCTAGGACCAGAGGATGAGAGTGCCCTCTACTGATGTGGAGGGCACATATCCAGGGGCAGTCAAGAGTTCTGCTTTCGGAATCTGAGACATCCGGGTGGGCAGGAGAGTCTCGACCTAAGCAGAACTACGTAATGTCTTCATTTAAAAGTTGTGAGGCAAAGAGGGCAAAATATGAACACGTATCAATAACCTTGATAACTCTCAGAATGTTAGAAATATTTCATTTTTAGCAAAAAGAACAGCTGAGCTATCAACAGAGCAATAATTTCCTGCGTGTGACCACCCGACTTTTACCTTTAGCTACGTAAACGTGTGGCCGTCCATAGGCACAGGAGTCAAAGTGATATCTCTCCTGGAGAAGGGAGAGGAGGCAGAGCAGGGGGGAGCGGAGGAGGAGCTGCAGGCCAGGCTGCTGTAGCCTTTCCATCTGGTGTCCTTGACTCAGGGTTAGAAGCCACAGGGAGAATGGGTTACAGCTGAGGGCAGGGACTCCACGGGGTTGCATTCTTGTTTGCCAAGGCCTTCCCCATACCTGGAGCTGTCCCTGGCACTTGTGTGTGTTTGTGAAGGTGAATCACAATGCCAGTTGCACAGTAAGCACTTCAAAAAGGCCAGTTATCCCTGCGACCCATAATGAAACTACCCTCATTATATCCTTCTGTGCCAGCACCACTTTGATAACACAGAATCGTAAGTCAGACCCAAACTTACCACAAACAATTCTTGAGAACATACAGCAACTGTGATTGTATCACTGAATTTCTACAGCACAGAGGGCCCTGCTCTGACATTCTTGCTCTGGTTCCACCCACACTGTAATCTCCCACCTGTCACTAAGGCAGTCTCAGTATTAGCCGCTGAATCCATAAAGGTAAATGTATGTGTTCCCCGTCCCTTCCCCAGGCTGGGCACTGGAAGGGCAGGTGACAGGCTGTGGCAGATGCTCCCCCATCAGAAAGCGCCTGAGTGTCCTGCCGTGGACTGTGGACAATTGCAACATAACAATCGTCCCCAACCTCAATCCCTGGATATGTCTTCTCTCTGCAAAAGGGATACGCGATTCTCAGCACCAGGGCAATACTACAGGAAATTTGCAGGCACCCCCATGACGTGACAGAGCCAAATCTTCATAGACACGAGATTGGGGGTAAATTATTAAATGTTTCTAAAGTCGGTTTCTTCTTCAATAAAATGGGAAAAGTGAAATGTAGTGTTTAGAATAGTTGGAAACATTAAATGCAATAGTTGGACAGAACGTCTAGTGTTGTACTCACCGTGTGCTAAGTGCCTAGGAAATGAATGTTCCCCTCTCCCAAAAGACCATCTTGCACTCCTCAAATGCCTTGTCCCATGCTCTTCAATCAGAGATCCATCTTCTCTTTAAGTTAGGCAGCATCTCTAAGAACACTGGCTAAAACTACGATGACGAGGCGGCTGTGGAGAGACGATGCTCAAAAGAAGGATAAGCCAATAGCAGCTTTGGCATCTGCACCTTCACCCTGTTCATCAAATTACTTTCCAAGTAGCTGGGAGCAAAAGCTGAAGGGAATGAGGGTAGGTGCTTTTAGGGTGGAAGAAAGAGGTGCCTTAAGATTGAATAGGAATGTCCAGATCACAAAGGCATAGCAGCTGCAAATGGATCAATGATGGCGCCCACAGCTCAGTGGGTAGGATGCCGGCACATACACCGGGGCTGGTGGTCCAAGCCCAGCACAGGGGAGCTAAAAAACAATGACAACTGTAACAACAACAATAAAAAAAGAAAATAGCCAGGCATGTGGCAAGCACCTGTCGTCCCAGCTACTTGGGAGGCTGAGGCAAGAGAATCGCTTAAGAGTCTGAGGTTGCTGTGAGCTGTGATACCATGGCACTCTACCCAGGGTGACAGCTTGAGACCCTGTCTCAGAAAAAAAAAAAAAAAAAAGCCGGGTCAAAACCCTTCACGCTCCTTCTCACTAAGGCGAGAGACAGGGTGGGAGGAATCTGAAGAACAGGGAGACGCGGGCTGGGGCCCTGGCCTCGGAGAAGCAGATTCCCCCATTGGCCTGTAGAGCATGCCTGCTCGCTGTGGCCTCACATGGCCTCTTCTCTGTGAGCAGGGACAGAGAGAGCCCTGTGTCCTCCTCTCCTCACAAGGACACCAGAGCTGGAGGATTAAGTCCCCGCCCTGTGACCTCTCTGAACCGTAATTACCTGCATACGGGCTATGTCTCCAAATGCAGCCAAGTCAGGGGTTAGGACTTCACTATGCAAATGGGAGTCAAATCTGTTTAGAACAGGGATTAGTGAGATTAAAAAAAAAGGAATGACTCCCAGCTCCTCAAACTAGACTATTATTTACTGATGTTGTTAAAGAAAGACTGAGAGTCCAGGAGAATATGGTTAATGTCTTCGCCTGGATTTCCCAGCTGTTCCCACAGAAGCAGAGCTCAAGACCCGGAGCTGCAGGCAGGACATTTGTTCTTGGAAAGGACCTCAGGAAACAGGAGAGAAAGCTGGCAAGTGTGAAGTAGAAAACAAACGAAAGGACTTGAAATCTGCACTATGAAGCCGGTCAGGACAGTGCACATCTGGGCTCCATCACTGGTCCTTCTGTTGAACGTGCCTAGTGTCCCAAAGAAGGGACCATTTCTCCACTGGCTGTACGTCCCACTGGCAAAGGGCATCCTCGGCAGGGTATCAGCACAACTCCATGTTTGCACAAGTGTCCCCTCCCTTGCAGTCAGAGAAAGCCTGGAGCAGGGAAAGAGAAAGGCAGCTGAGCTGGGGTCAGGTGCCCTCAGGCCGCGTCCGTACCAATGATACCTGATATGGCCCAGAGTTTGCATCTCTTAGACCCAGGCTTCCTTCAATGAGTCCAGTTAACTCCAGGATAAATCCAATGTCTAATATTTAAATAGTTATTGGGTTACAACAACTTGCTGGGTTTAACATTCTACATGTTTTTGTTTGTTTGTTTGTTTGTTTTTTGTTATTGCTATTCCTGTCAAAGCCTGGTTCTTAATGGGTTCACCAGATGCCTCAGTAGGGGCACCTCACGGTAACCCAGTCCCCAGGTGGCACTAATGCCTGGGTCTGTGTCATGAAATGCGTGGGTCGCTAATAACTAAATGTCCCCAACACTTTTCACTACAGGGCTGGATTTAGTAATGAACCGGCTGCAGGGTGGGGGTGGGGGGCTGTCTCCGCCCAGGGAAGCATGGGGATTACTGCAGACAGCGCTAAAAACAGAGCTCAGACAAGTTTACCAAACTGAAATTTTATTTCTTGAGAAACTGTTGTTTGTATAAATCATCAAAATTTCCAGGCTTTCCTTCTGGGGAAATAATTGTTTTATGTGCCAGAGAATTTCAGTTTTGTTTCCAACAATAAAGCACTGGGAGAAACAGCAGCAACAGCAAAACACAGCAGGGTGCTGGTGCTGGACGGCCTCCCACACGGGCTCTGGAGGGGTGCAGGGTGTGGGGGATCAGTGGGTCAAGTCAAGCAGCCACTTGTGTTTCCTGTGCCCCGCACACAGGCCCTTGTCAGAAGCCACTCTGAGGTGAGCAAATGTGGTGTCCCTGGACCCCTCAGGTGAAGGTGCCGGCGGGGGGAGAGCAGAGCACACAAAGGGTGAGCACCCCACCAGGGGAAGACACCACGTGTGCATACTCACCACCAGGTGGTCCTCGAGGGAGGGGGAGAGCAGAGCACGCAAAGCGTGAGCACCCCACCAGGGGAAGGCACCACGTGTGCACACTCACCACCAAGTGGTCCTCGAGGGAGGGGGAGAGCAGAGCACGCAAAGCGTGAGCACCCCACCAGGGGAAGGCATCACGTGTGCACACTCACCACCAGGTGGTCCTCGAAGGAGGATGCCGCGCCAGGCTCTGCTGATGACTGGCCAGTGGTGCAGCTGTGGTGTTAACTATGCAGCCTGTCCCTGGTCTCTGTGCCCAGCACCGTGGCTACTCCATCCATGGGCCCATCGCTCAAGTCCAGGACAGAGGTTGGCTGGTGCCCACAGGGCAGTCACCCTGCCCAGCAGACGCCTAGCCCCGTCACGCTTTCTGGTGGCATTAGCATTTCATAAAGGTGTCCACACTGTGTTCCCACTGCCATGACCACTCACTTGTCTCTTCCCCAAACTTACTCCTGTTCTTCCTTCCCCGGGCTCATCTGGGAACCAGACCACATCATTTTCCCTTGCTAGCTGGTCAGAGGAGCTGCCATGAGACCGCTGCTGTAAGTGGGAGTGCTGGTGGTACAGAGCTTCATGAGACGGGAGTCTGCCCTGTCTGACCACGTGACTGATTGGGCTGCCAGACCTTCCAGAGAGATCTACAGTGAGCCACGGTCAGTGTGGGGGTCTGATGGTGCCCCCACCCGGCCTGACGACTGAATGGACCCAATAATACCTTTATCATGAAGTGACAGGACCTCCAACCTGGACAGATCCAGAGGATACCTCAGCTGTATCTCAGAGCCCTCCGGGACAGCGCTTTTCACTGTGTGCAGTTCTCTGCTAGAGAAGGCGTGGCCTTGCACAGAGTTCCAGGGTTCTGTGCCGACTCCTGTATTCGGGGCTTACCAGGCTTCCACCCAGCACCTTGTCCACCGCTGTCATGTCTAGAACTGTCAGACTTGCTGGGTCATCTGCTGTAATCAGCAGAGAAATCCACACTGCAGCTGGCCCTGTGCCTAGCTGTATCTTGTGCTGGGAAACTTTCAAAACTGAAAGCATTTGGGACACCAAGCAATCAATACTCTGCTTCCAAATGTCAAGGAATCTTCCCAAGCAGTGGACCTCTTTACTAATAGTTGGGAAGGTGAATGCAGTAACTTACCATTTACCTGAAAGGTGGTAAGACAACATGCTCCAAACTGTTAGCACTGAAACTTCACCCTTCATGGAATGCACACTCGTGGTGCTCCAGGGCTTCTGAAGACATCGCTGGTGGCCCCTCTCGCCAGGCCCCCTTCTCTGCTTTAGTACCGAGTATGTCCTCTGGGGCTGCCCTCCTCATGTCTCTACTGCTCTCACCCTTCCTTCTGATCCCCTCTGAACTCGACGCCAGGGCAGTTTGTGAACCTCTGTCTCATTTGCTGAAGTGCATTGTCATGTCTGGGCTTCAGGGGGGATTCCAGCAGCACGTTAGGACCATCCCGCTGTCCCTACACAGATGCTGGACCGAAACCCAAGGCAGAGTGTTCCCAGGCACATAAATTCTCCCCTAACCTGCCCGTTCTCTGCCCCAAATGGTGCAACCCCGCCAAGGTTCCCACCATGCACGGCCCTCTGGTTCTTAGTGGCACAGCCAAGTTGTTCAGGGCGTCAGGTGGTGATGCTATTTGTTCCTGGTGCAAAAACTGTTTGCCCCTGCAACATCCTGACCTCGGACATCAGCCTGTTGGCACCATGGGAGGTAGAACTAATTGTGAGGAAGGCCAGCCCCTCACACACAGCTGTCTCAGGGATGTCTTCAGAAGGTCTCCAGGTGAGTGGAGGATACTCTCCTCCTGGGAGAGGGAGGCAGCTGTGTCTGTAGGAACAGGGGGTTTAGGAGACTGTGGGGCTTTAAAATTATTGTCTACCCCGATGTCTCAGTCCCCAGTCTCAGGCTACCATTTCTTTCCTATCAGGCTGCGAACACTGGCACTGGAATGAGCTCTGTCTCCTCTGGCTCTGCCCTCGCTATCACTAAACTCTGAGTCTGGTGTCCAGCAGGGACCAGCACGCAGCCCAGCACTAATGAGGTGCGGTGATGATACGTGATGATGATAAGTGGTGACGGTCCCGGGGGTTCTTAATTCCATCTCAACATTGAAACCACATGAGAAGCTGTAAACAGCTGCTTCTTGGGTCCCACTTCTAGATGTGAATTAATTGGTCTGGGACATCGCTTGGACCTCAGATGATGTGATTCTAATATGAAATCAAAGATGAGAACTAATACTTTAAATCCTGTCTTGGAAGCCCTCTTATTTTTCACAGTGAACTTTCAGCTGATTATCACCTAATCTGAGCCTGTCATATCCGCCCCCTCAGCTTCTTAAGAGCCATTAACAAAAGCCACAGTCTCTCTAGTTACCATCTCTCCCTCCCCCCCACCCCAATTTGGCAGCATAGCCCAAATCACACAGCGCACCTGCACCTCTCTCAAACCACCACCAGAAGTCTTTATTGCAACAAGGGCTCTTATACTGCTCTCCTGCCCGCAGCAGTAAGGCCTCGTGATGGTTCTAGAACACCATCCAGAGGGCCACTTTCTCCTCATCTTTCCCAGAAAGCGGAGAAGGAGAGAAACCTTGGTGTAGGAACTTTGTGGAGACCCGTGATCCCAGGAACAGAAGTCAGGATGAGGAAAAGTGGCACAGAAAAGGGAGGCACACAGGCACACAGCCGGGCACAGGAGCTGGTCCCCAGGGTAGATGATGCCAGGCCCCTCTGGGTAATGATGCGGCACGTGCTGCAGAACAGTCCAGAAAAAGAGTATCAACCCACCGTCCGGAGCCCGTCTGTGAGCTGTGCCCCGTTAGGTGTGGAACCCCCAGCGTTTACAGGTGAGTCCCAAGTCTCAGTCTTGGGAAGTTTTGGAGCAGAAGGAAAAATATTTTATAAACCATGTGAAAGTTGGGCAAGTTATACGCTGTGCAGAGATTTCCAGAGACATGAAAGGAATAAAAGCTGGGCAGAGAGGATCTGAGGAAGAGGACAGACCTTCGGAAAGGGAACAGAGAAAGGCCAGCACTTGCCAGCCCTGCCCTGGGCTGACAGCTGAAAGGCTGGTCTGTGGAGCTGGACGCCATACACCCTCCTGATGTGCCAGGAACAGTGGACCAAGTGACCATCTGAATGTAACCTGTCTTCCCCGTGACTCAACTTCAATAGGAAATAGTGCCAGAGAGAATGTCATTGTCCTTCCCTAAGGCAATTATAATCTTCATTAAAAATTAATTAGGGTAACAGGATTTGAAACATCAGGCTCTTATCTACTTTGAGACTGAGGCGACAGTCCTGAGGCTGATACACTCTGATGTGATTGAGTTTGGAGACTGAAATACTTTTGCTGTGGGCTGAGACAGAAGTGGAAAGGACCAAGTTCCTAAGTTTCTAGTAAGCAGGAGAAGAGGGTCAGTAAATTTCATTCTTTGCCTTATTTATGCCAGTGGACTGGTAAATTGTGGAATACCTCAAATCCAGAACCCGCATACGATGACACCAGCAGTCAGTAACGGAAGTCTCCTCTGAAATCTGGAGGCCAGGACCAGGAGTTGACATCATTATCATTATTATTATTACTGTGCTGAGAAACGAAACAAGTTCTACCCTCTTTACAAAGATTTAAGTATCTGATTGTTAACTTCAGGTACAACGTTGTACAACAGATTTCTAGAGTTTATTTTTCTTGCCTAACTGAAACTCTCCATTTCTCCCTCCTCCCAGCCCCTGACAACCACCATTTTCCTCTGGGTTTGTGCAAGTCTAGCCATGTAGATGCCTGATGTAAGTGAAACCAGGTGGTGACTCTCCTGTGACAGCTCACTTCACTGAGCAGACTGTCCTCACTGCTCACCCGTGCTGTCAGGTACGGCAAGACTTGGCCAGGCTGCATAATATTCCACGGTGTCTGTAAACCACATGCTCTTTATCATTCATTTCTCAATGGACGCGTCAACCGTCTCCTCATCTTGGCTACTGTGAAAATACTGCGATGCGCGTGGCAGTTCAGATGGCGCTTCCAGAGTCTGACTTCAATCATTTTTAACACGTGCCCAGAGGAGGGTTTTCTGGAGCATAAGCTAGGTCTATTTTTAATTTTGTGGAGGAAACCATACTGTCTTCCATGATGGCCGTACCACTTACATTTCCAACAACAGCGTATAAAAAGGGTTACAATTTCTCCACATCGCCTTTACCTGTCTTTTGTGTTTCTGATAACAGCCATTCTCACAGGTAAAGGAGCATCTCACTGTGGTTTTGATTTGCATCTCCCTGACAACGAGTGACCTCAAGCACCTGTTCAGATACCTTCTCACCATTGGTGTCTTCTTGCAATAAATGTCTATTTAAGCCGCTGGCCCATTTTTTGATCAGGTTACTTGGGGAGTTTGCTATTGAATTGTTAGATATTAACCCCTTAGCAGATAAATGGCTCACAAATATTTTCTCTCCTTCCATAAGTCGCCCCCACCTGTTAATCACTCCTGCTGCTATGCAGAAGCTTGTTAGTTTGCTGTGGGCTCATATGCCCATTTTTGCTTTTGTTGCCTGTATTTTGAGGGTTATATCCAAGAAATGATCACTAAAACCTATGTAATAAAGGTTCTCTCCTATGTTTTCTCCTGAGAGTTATAAAGTTTCAGGTTTTCTGTTTACATTTTTAATACATTTTGAGTTATTCCTGAGTATAGTATAAGATACAAGGGTTTAATTTCATTCTTTTGGGTGCGGATACCCAGTTTTCCCAGCATCAGTTTTTTGAAAACGGATGAGAATGCCTGAAAGTTAGTTAGCTGGTGTTGCCTCCCTTTTATGTGACCCTTTTATTCAGTATTTTTACAAACTGAAGATATACAAAACTAGGAAGTAGCCAGGACTTACTACATGCAAAATGCTACACATTAAAGAAAGAAAAACATACGGATTAGATGAAGTGACTGTGGCCGGCAGAGCACGGGGATCAGGTGGTCCTTCTCCACCACCCAGGCCCAGTGCCCGGGTGCACCTGCCTTCAGAATAGATCTGCAGTCCACACAACAGCCACGGGGTCCAAGCTCCAGATCCTGTCTCCCCTCGCCTTCCTGTTTCCCATTTCTACTCTAAACAGTGACCACTCTGAAGTAATGAAGGAGACCTGATTTCCCAAGCCCTTAGAAGTGAATCGAGGTTCTTTAGTAAGTACAACACTCTGGCAGTATTACAGAAAAAGCTCCATTTGTATGGAAAAACAACCATGCCTCTTTGCCATTTATAAACATCTTATACTTTGGGGTGTTTTGGCACAGAGGCTTTTTAAGCAACCACTTCTATTGCTTTTAGGATGTGGAGTAATAAACAACAGCTGTGATTATTTAAATGCTAAAGTGGAGCTGAATCCATTTAATTAATCACCAAAGACATTTATTGCAAGTAAGCTGCAAAAGCGAAGAGATTATTGCGATTATACAAAATAGGGGAAACCAGAGAATGTGGTCCTCAACTTCTTTGGGAGTGTTTTGAAAATATCCATCTATCTGCCCTCTTCATTCAGCCTGGTTATTTACTGCACTATTTTAGGAATATGCAGAATGTAATCACCGACACACAGGGGGTAGTGATGTGTGCAGAGCTTAAGACCTTTCAACATGGAAGAGGATTCTTACTCCATAATTCAAAATGAAGAGTAGAGATGACTTGTCCTGGGGAGGATGTTGAGAAAAATGATGATGGTTTCTTAAACTGATGGAGGATGAAGAGGAAACGAATCTCACTGTCCAGACATTCTTTAGTGACAGTGTCTCAGGAGAACAGCACCTGCGGGGTAGCCTCTCCAATAGGACTGACAGATAAACTTGAATCTGGAGGGGAAGAAGTTATTTGCTATTGTATGAAATTTAGATATAACCAGATTTCTTATAGATTTCTTTGCCATACCTGAAAATACTTCGAGGTCACTGCGTCTAACTGAATGATCACATTTACTGAAAGCATCAGCACGATGCTTTAGTATTTCAGCAAGTTCCAAAGAAGAGAAACAGCACAAGTCCATGGGGAGGTGAGTGCGGGGCCCTGCTGGGGAGACCTGAGTGCACCAGGGACCTGTGCCTGAGGCAGGGGCATCAGAGCTGTTTTCTTTTTGTTTCTGAATTTCATACTCAAACCTCCATAAAATGCCACGTATTTGCTCCTGAAAAGTTAGACCTAGAGTATTTGTCCAGCAGCCCCTGTGAAACACAAGCAGGGGAATAAAGAGCAAAACTGAACTCAAGGCCCCCCGGGTGGCCCACAGGGGAGAAGGAGAGAGAGCTGGTGGGAGGAGAAATGTTTTCATTTTTCGGAAGATGAATGCAGCTGCAGAGAGGGAGAAAGTACAGCCCGGGAAGGGAAATGGGGCGGACACCCTGCTGCGGAGACTGTGGGGGACGCCAAGCCCCCCTCCCTTCAGTCGCTTAGGGAAAGAGACTTAGAAGATTACAATCAGTCTCTGTGACTCTCTCTTATCTTTCCAGGGACTCCCAATTTGAGGATCACAGCCACAATTCAGGGATGATGGTTATAGGCCATTGGTGAGATTCCAGAGGTTACAGGAGGGAAAGAAAGGTTTACAGTGGATGCAGCCAACACACCAATGTGGAACTCGGGGGCCCCTACAAAACTTCAGTACCTGCTCAGGGAATGAGATGGAGATATTTAGAGACATTAAAAGTGAGTGATGGCTGATGGTTAGGTTTGTTTTATTAAACCAATTTCTGCTTCAGGAAACTGCTAACCAGGCATTGAAAACAGTCCAACTCCTCGGCATAAAATCCCAGTAAGAAACCTGTGGTCCCTGAACTCAGACCCAGCCTCGCCCTGACGCTGGTCCGCACTCTGACAGTCCCTGAACTCAGGCCCAGCCTCGCCCTGACGCTGGTTCACACCCTGGCATACTGTCTGTGGCTCCTTGATCCAGACATTGCCACAAACCTGGATGCCAGGACACTGGCCCTGCCCCAGCCCCACGGCCACCTCCCACCCTTGCTCAACACGGGGGAGCCCGGTGCTGGCAACAGAGTTTGGCTAAAATCTGGTCTTAATGGAGGCTCAGCAAGGTGGGCAGAATAACATAAACTGCATACAGCCAGGGAGCTTGGTTTCTTGGTTTTATTTATTTGGTGGAGGAAACACATGGCAAGTGCCTATAAGAGAAACTGTCCCCCATGACCGCTTCTGTGGACTTTAGAGAGAAAAAATGCAGGACAGTTTGCCACTGGGTTTCTCAGCCTTGACTTGTAATTTGTCAACAGGATCATCCTTGACAAGTCTGAGACTCTTTGACCCCATCCACTATATACAAAGTCATTGCTCCAGCCCCGGCCACTATTAAATGATGTGCGGCCTCCATTCTTCTACTCACGCTGGTGAACGCTCCACGTACACGAAGTCCAGGCTCCCCGGACCAAGCCAACTAGGCGCGAGCCCCCCACAGCCCTGCAGGTTGGTACAGCTGGCCACTGCCACGGCCATTGGAGAGGCACCATCGCCAGCCTGCTATGCGCAAATAGCTCTCAGGGACAGATAGGTCAGAGATGCCTTGGACAGGGGCCAAGTCTGCCTACAGATTTAGGGGAAATTAGGACAAAGTAATACTCAGAAATGATTGCAGCTGAGAGCACTGCCCGGCCCTCCCTTCTTCCTCAATGTGGTCGTTATGCAGCCAGTGGCCTAATCAGGACCGCCTCACAGGCCCAGGCCTATGCCTTCTTGGAGACAAGATCGGTGGATTTACAAAACCACAAGCTTCCAGAGTCTAACTCAGTTTTGACTGTTGGGAAAGTAGCATAAAGTCGAGGCATAAAAGTTGGAGAGTAACTCAGAACATCATGCATTTCCGTGACAATCCCTGTAACCTTGACAGAATCAGCAAATCCCTGCCTCCCCCACACCAGATTGCAGCGGGGCCCTGACTCAGTGAGCAATGCAGTTAGTGACGCGTCCTCCTGAGAAGGTGCTAGCGAGGCATCCATCATGTTCGCTCTTCCAGCCTGTTCCAAGGAGAGAGCCTCAGAGAGCCGTGGAAACTGCTCTCCCCGCCCATTCGGCTTCCATCCTGCGGGGAGGCAGCAGCTGTCGCCTCGCACTGGCCAAGGAAAAGGTGGGTGCAGTGACACCTGCCTACCTGCCTCAGAGCACACAGAGCCTGCTCTGCCCTCAGTATAAAACAGTGTAAACTCTGAAGGAAACAAAAACAACCCTCAGCTTGCCGGAGCTTCGGTTCTACATCCTTACAATAAGGTGACAGAGCCCAGAAGCCTGGCTCACAGGGGCTCACGGGCGTTCAGCGAGACTCAGGACGTTCGTGCCCAATTACAGACAGCAAACTCCCTGAGTGAGCCCACTATGTTCTAAAAACAATGCGTTTATAGGGTTAAACAAAGCCAAACAAAATAAAATGAAAAGTATATTTTGACCCTTCCTCTTGGCCCCATTTCTTGGAGACTACAACTACTATTTTCTGTGTGTTTTTCCAGATTTTTCTACGCCATCCAAGTATACACACACATATATATAATTAATAAATCCTTGCTTTTTATACAAATGGCACCATATTATAAATACTAGCCCGTAATTTCTTTTCACTTAATATTTCTTGAACATTGTTCTACAGATATGAATAGGACAATAGGCCAGTAAATATAAACAAACAGAATGAGTCATTTGAATAATTACATTGTATTTCCCTTTAAGAGATACACTTTTGTTCAGATAAGCAGTTCCCTAGAGGTGAATATGAGGTTGTTTCTAGGCTTTTTTTTTTTTTTTTTTATACAAACAATGCTTCAATAAAAAGAAAAAGAAAACTTTACACAGGTACCTTTGACTATTTTTGAAATATGTGCACAGGTTAAATTCCTAGTCCTGGAATTGATGGATTGAAAGGTATAAACATCTTAAATGTTGGTATATTTGCCAAATGGCTCTCTAGAGAGGTCACAGCTATTCATGTCTCCCCTTATGATGATGACTGAGCTCATGTGCTAAGGGATGTCTCTTCTGCCTACTCTAACCAGTAGCACTTGGCTAGATTCCTGAGGCAAAGCTTACATCAGACAAGCTCTAAACATAAATAGTACAAGAAAAAGTATAACATTTTGTAGGTAAGAACTGGAGAAATTGAGTCCAGCCTTTGGAGAGCAGCCCTGCAGGTAGATGTCATGGTGTGTTTATTCCACTAGGCCCTGCAGAAATTTTTATGCTCTGTCCTCCAGTAGCTGCAGACTACTGGTGGGGTGGCCCCATCGTCGTACACCATGAAGACAGTTCTTTACTGGGAGGACAGTGATCCATTGCATACATATTGAACATCACGTGTATGCCCCAGCTATGCACTGCTTCCATTACCAGAGAGATAATATCTAAAATGAAAACTTTTCACCATCTTAAATCTAAAACCAAACAAAATAGACACCTCCTAGGGAAGGGTGCTTTCAAACACGTGAATAAAAAGAGCAGAAATGATCTGGGCATTTGTTCTTTTGTTTTCATTCTTAACTTTTATTTTCTGCCCTCAGAAAATTATAAAGTAATTAAATTAAAAAGAAAATGAAATAAACTCATGACTAAATCTCTCTCCTGCTAATGTATTTAACTAGACACATAATTGATTTTGTGCTGGACAGATAGGAGGCTGTCAAGCTGATATTTCATTCCTACAAAAGTTGTCAAAAAAGGCAAACAGTCATTATTTATCCCCAAGCTCATCAAGATCCCCATTATTTATTTCTTTCATCATTTATAAAGCTGAATGCAAATGCTCTCTTTAGTGGCTCCATCTAGTGGATCACGTGCACAATCACAGCTCTGAGTTTAACAGCAAAGAAATCTTTATCAGTATAATAATTAATGACATCATTTATTTAATTTTGATAAGTGCTTAATAATAAAAGTTACAAGCTCCGGTTGAAATCATACCACCGTGAAGACGCATTTGTATTTCCCTTGGAGAGAAGAAAAATGTTGTTGTCAAGATAGTAAGGAAAAAAAGACAGGTCTTAAGCTTGTGTAGTAACCAAAGTTCCCAAAAGAATCAATCAAGAATGTCATCAGAAAATTAATATAAGATAGTTGGCATGGTAACTGGGATATTGAGGCAGTGCTTTGTGGTCTGTGTTCACATTAATTTAGAATTCAGAAATCTTCAGTCCCAGGAAAAGGGGGGGGCGTGCTAATTAATAAAATGCCATCTAATATTACATATTCCATAACCGCCTTCATTCACATTAGCTCCACAAGTGATGACATTGGATAATTGCCCTGGTTTCCAATGACTTTATCATCACTGCTGCTATTCCACAGCCAGTTGTGTTCCCCATCATCTCAGAGCATCACAAAAGAAGAGGGTTTGGTAAACTCAAGCTGCGTGGGAGAAGCAACAGGCTGCCTTCCACTTAAAAGTCCCAGCCCTGCGCTTTATAAATAAGACGCAGGCGTGAAGCACACAAGCAATCAAGCGTGCGCAGCAGGCATCTAATGACTCCCACAAATGGCAGTTTAATCAAACGCTCTATTCCTGTCTGGAGGGAACTCGTCTGGGAATCACAAATCAAACTTTACCCAAAAGCACTTGGACCTGGAGAAACCTCCCCTCCCCCGCCCAGGGCAGGCGCTTCAGCTGGATGGGGCCGCTGCTGGGAGCGCTGTTTTGAACAGGAGTCGGGAGCCGTCACTGGGGGCGCTGTTTTAAACATGAGTCGGGAGCCACCGCTGGGGGCGCTGTTTTAAATAGGAGTCGGGAGCCGACGCTGGGGGCACTGTTGTAAACAGGAGTCGGGAGCCACCACTGGGGGCGCTGTTTTAAACAGGAGTCGGGAGCCACCACTGGGGGCGCTGTTTTAAACAGGAGTCGGGAGCCGCCACTGGGGGCGCTGTTGTAAACAGGAGTCGGGAGCCAACCCCAAGCGCCCCCAGCGTGGACTGAGAAAAGCTCGGGGTGAAAGGCACGTGGACAGGAGCTCCAGGTGCTGGTTCCCAGCATAGAGAAATCACAGTCAGAAACAAAGTCAAACTCAGAATCAGTTCTGACTAAAGAAAGTATCCCTCTTTAAAAAAGTAAACACTACAAGCAGCAAAGTATTGAAATTCCTCCGGTTTGGTTCGGTTGCCTGTGCAGCCCCCGCGTGGTCCGGCGGGACGGTCAGAGCGAGGGAGGCACGCGCTTACCAGACAGCTGCGGGCTGCTCTGCTGAACGGAGGAAGACAAAAAGGAAGAGAGAGGCTAACATTTTTAGACAAATACATGTTTTTTTTTAAATGACCACATTGATATTTTCTATGTTGTTTAAAGTGGAGGTTCTGGGGCTCCTAGGACTGCGTGTGTGCCGCTGGGTAAAACAATGGACCAGCAGAGAACACGACTCCGGTTAGCCCTGGGCCGGTTGCTCCAGCAGCAGGGACCAGGTGCTGCAGACTTAACAACAGACATTTGTTTTCTCACAGTTCTGGAGGCTGAAAATATGAGATCAAGGGGTTGGCAGGTTGGTTTCTCCTGAGGCCTCTCTCCTTGGCTGTAGACAGCTGTCCATGGCTGTCCACGGCTGTCCTCTCACTGTGTCCTCACACTGTCGTCCCTCTATGTGTGTCTGAGTCCCTTGGGTTAGAACCCACTCTACTGGCTTCCTTTTACCTTAGTCACCCATCAGAAGGCCCTGTCCCCACGTACAGTCCCACTCAAGGTTAGGGGCTTGGGGCTCCATTAGATGAACTTGCTGGGGGAGGGGGCAACATTCAGCCTGAAAAGTCATGAGCCTGCAGGACTCGGGTAAGGGAGGACTAATTGAATAAACTGCAGGGAGAGGATCCCTCCCCAGGAAATGAGAACTGTGGGCAAAGACCATCATTCCCAAAGAGGGTCCCCATGTGATGCAGGGAGGGGGTGAGAGGGTTCTGCTGATACCAGTGCAACCTAGGATAAGGGGAATCAGAAACGCTGGGGATCAGGGCCTAGTAGACCCCACAGGAGCCGGGCTGCTCTCTGCTGGTAGCAGGGGGCCTCCCTTCATCTCTCTCTCCCCAGCTCCTGTCAGGAAAAGGTAATTAAAAAAAAAATCTTGAGCAGTGCCCCTGGCTCAGAGGAGTAGGGCTCTGGCCCCATATACCGGAGGTGGCCAGTTCAAACCCAGCCAGGCCAAAAACTGCAAAAAAAAAAAAAAACCAGGATTGCATTAATGTACACAGCTATGATTTAATAAAAAAAATATATATATTTATTTTCCCACCCCAGAAACTGATATCAATGTAGGAAAAAAACCGAAAGTGGTGCATATCCTGGCAATCCCTGAGGGACTGCAGACACAGAGAGGGGTCTCACCCTCTCACACAGCCTGGCAGGCCCAGCCTGCTCCACACATGTTATCCAGAGAAACGGCATCATTTGTCACGCATCATTCATACTAACTTCACCTGGTAATTGGGGTGACCATCTGTGCCAGCTAATTAGTTTTATGCAGAGAAGAAACAAACTTGACATTTCTTTATGACAGAAAGCAGTTTGGCTACGTGGAGCCAAGTACCCCTGCAGTCAGGCTCCTACCCTCCCTCAGAAACTGGGAGAGAGGGGAGCTGTCTCACTGGGTGTTTACATTTCAAGGAGAGGGCTTGAAAGACCTTCCTAGGTCATAACTGACAAAAGGCCTGTTGTGTCATCAAAGGGATTTCAAAGAGAGGAAAAAATTGTTAGAATCCCCATTTTCTACCACAAATAATCAAGAAAAAGGAAGGAAGGAAAATGTTTTCCCTTATTTCAATGGGAGAATCAAGCCTCTTATTATTAATTTGTGTTTATTTTTACATCTATAAACAAGGCTCTGCCACATCCTATAAGAGACAGTGCTGTGTGCCCTTCAGTGTCCAGCTGTTCAGTCCACCCTGGACCCCGTGCACAGGTGCTGGAGGAGTGGGATTGGCAGGCGGCAGCCCCACTGAGCCCCACAGCAGAGGGAGAAGCTTGCAAGAGGATGAAAGGCCTGAGCTGCTCTGAGACATTCTGTGCTCAGAACAGTGGTTAAAACCCCAATCTTAAGCTAATTAATCCAGGGAAGCTGGATAAAGTTGATCTTACGGGAGTGTTTTGAGTGTTGTTTTATCCCAGCTTTAAACAGATGTGTGGAGGGGACAGTTAGTCCAGGCTGCTGGTCAGCCTGGTCAGTGTTCTCCCAGAGGTGCCTGCCTCGGGGGACAGGAGAATGCACAACCTCCTCTCCAGGTTGGATGGGGGACAAGAGATAAAAGAGGGAAACCACTTAAGCTTCTTCAAGAAGTTGATAAACAAGATGCATTTAGCAAAGAAATTAGGTGGGAACTTAGCTGAAGGGCAGGCCTCTGTCATCACAAACCCAGCCTTCAATACAAGTTTGTCAAGTGCACACGTGGGAGTTTAGTGCTGTTTCTCATTCTCCAAACTGAAGTCCAGACCCTAAATGCCTCCTTTGAAATGGTCATTGCCAGCTCTGGAGGATGCTTTGGGTAGAAATCACAACCTTCAATTTATTTTGTGAAATGTATGAAAATGTTGGGGAAGTTAGTTGGTGAGTTGTTCCTAAGAACACAGACAGCAGACACCTGCGTGCCCTGACCCTAGCAAAGTTTCAGCAGGTTTGTCTTACCGCCCACTGAGTGTGTTAAGGCAAAGGCTTTGACTAAGATGCCACAGCACAGCTGGGTGGGAGAGGCCGTAGACAGATTGGCCAAAACAGGGGCCTCACGCCAGCTGGTTGAGGGCTCAAGACCCAGCTCTCCCCGAGTGACCGCACACCCCAGGTCTCAGTGGCTTACTTGTTCCCAGGCTCCAAGAGCTCACATGAAAATCTGGATGACAACACAAATCGTGAGGTTGCAGAAGGACAGACTAAAATTACATAAAATATTATCAATTATATGAGTAAATGTAATAGAAAATGGCAAACAGTAGCTGCTCAACTGGTAAATGGTGGGTATGACAGAAGTTGAAAATATCCAACCACGTGGAAAGATTCTCAGATGATCACATTAAAGACATAAGTGAATGTTTTTGAAGCTGTGTTCATTTATCCAAAACTTACTGCAATGCAGTCTGCACAGATGCTAAACTTGCATAACCTTACACTCTACAAAAACCCTAACCAAAATACTTTGTCGGCAGAGTTCGTTTTCATCTTTCCTGAAAGTGCATTTTTCTGCTTTTGCTGATGACATCTCACAGTCTTCTTTCCTATGCTCATGTTCACTCACTCAAATAGCCATCGCACTGTGTTTCTTTTTATGGAATAATCTCATCAGTTCATAAGTATCAGCACAGCTTCATCTTCAAAGCATGAAGTACAAAGTTTCAGCCAAAAGGAAAAAATAAGTCACCAATAACATACTGTATATTTCAAAGTTGCTAAAAGAGTAGTCTTTAAATGCTATCACCACAAAAGGGAAAAATGGTAAGTGGGTGTGGTGACGAGCAGGTGGATTAGCTTGACTGAATCCTTCACAATGTATGCCTGTGTCAGAACAGTACTTTGTAAATTATACGTATACAGTTGTTGTCAACTAAACATTTTTTTAAATTGGATTTGGATAAAACACAGGTACCTAAAAACTAGGTAAGAAAGAAAAGTGAATAATGATAAAAGGGAAAAATCCCATCTCTTCTAAAACCAAAACAGGGATTCCTGCACCTCGATCAATGGGAAGGCTCAGTGATGGGACTGAACAGTGCTATAGAAAATTCTCAGAAATGTACAGTTGTGATGTCGACTTCTGGCACCAGCTCTAGGTAATATTTTGCATTTCCTGTCCTCCCAGGGACTTTGATAGAAGCAGGAAAATCATCAAAGATCCCTGGAAACTAGTTTAAACATGGGCAGGCTGCAGTGCTAAGAGGCTGTCTCTCTGCACCTTCTGCTCCCTGTTTGGGGGGCCCAGACTTCACAAGGAACAGCCAGTAAGAAACACAGCTCTATCTTCTCTACCTGTGGACACCCACACACATACCTTTGCTGTCTTCATGAGCCCGAACTAGCAAAATCTCCCCCTATCAAATCATCTTCTAGTGGCTTTCACTCCTATTTGAATCCAAATGTAGGCTCCAGTTGAGAAGCTTCTCTGCTAATAACACCTTGTTTGTTTGAAACAAGCAGGAAGGATGCTCGTTTTCCACACATTATAAGCTATTCTAAATAAAATACCATCACTTTTGAACTGAACCTTAAATTTACCAAAATGTATTAAATGTTTTTAAGCCGAGCGTTACCTGGGTGTAAAGAGTACTCTGAGTAGTGACCGTCCCTGAAAGCCTGTCATTCGTAAGGGAAAAAAGGCAAAAGCACAGAAACTATGGTAAGAGGACTCTTAGATGACTGAGAGGAAGTGTTGTCTTCCCTTAATAAACAGAAGCAAATTAAAAGCAAAGACTGTTCTTCTGGACAGGGGAGATATAACAGATGCGATACTGGTGAAGGTGACTCGATGCAATATTGTCCACCAGGGACTTTTGTGTAGGACTCTAGACTTCAGAAGAGTTGTTTTTTACAATAGAGCAAAAGGCCAAAAACAAGCTTGAAGCATCTCCAGTTGCCAGGACAAAAATTAGGAGTGGAGACAGAGTTTTCAAAGAGTTAGAAGAATCGATAAAATCGGATGGCTGAAGCTTTGGTGAAGAAGAAAGCTTTAGGAATACAGAGTGGCCGATCGTGTCATGGAGGATGAGAACTGAAAGGAGACCATTATTTGGTCTCTAATCGTAGACAAGACAGCAATCACCACCCTTCAGAGGAGACGCCAACTCACCCCCTACATCTTCTTAGTAGGGGTGGCAGCCAGGTGACAGGTAAGTCGCAGAGATCACAGAAAGAGCAGGGCAGATATGCAACCAGCAGGAACCACTTTAATCCTTACTATGGGGGAGAGATTTGCTTTACAAGAAGCCAATGTAAAGAATGGAAACCTGCCATAGACAAGGAGCTGGGAGGAGATGTGCAGTCCCAAACCGCCTTACAGGATGCCCAGCACGCAAGTGCAATGCATAGATAATAGTAAAATGAAATAAAATAATTTAGGAAGAGATGAGTTTTGAATCTTTATTACTTTTGGCTTTAATTATAAGTGTACAATATTTAATATTTAATAATTGCTGTCTTTAATAACCAGCTTGCCCAATTTCTGAAAGTTTAATAATTTGATCTCAAGAGCCTGTATAAGCTGGTCCCAGCAACCCAGTGGACAGGACCAAGATGAATGTTAAACACGAATAAAGCCACAGGCCACATAGCAACATACAGGTCGATGACAGACGACATGTGCAATGGTCATCTCGCAAAGAGGAAAATTCCTATTGCCTGGTGACGAGGTTGTTGTAACATCAGCACAACACACTGCTCACGTGACTATGTTGATGACGGTATAAAAAACCCACTGCACCTCCAGTTGTATAAAACCATATCAGATACAGTTACATACAGTATATAACACAAGAGGATCAGCGATTATGGTACTGGCTGACGTATGTGCTGAACTATACTTTTTTTCCTTTTTTTTTTTTCTTCATTGTTGGAGATTCATTGAGGGTACAAGAAACCAGGTTACACTGATTGCCTTTGTTAGGTAAAGTCCCTCTTACAATCATGTCTTGCCCCCAAAAGGTGTGGTACACACCAAGGCCCCACCCCCCTCCCTCCTTCCCTCTCTCTGCTCTTCCTTTCCCCATTCCTCCCTCCTCCTTTCTCACTCTGCTCTCCCCTTCCCCCACCCCCACCATGACCTTAATTGTCATTAATTGTCCTCATATCAAAATTGAGTACATAGGATTCATGCTTCTCCATTCTTGAGATACTTTACTAAGAATAATGTCTTCCACTTCCATCCAGGTTAATATGAAGGATGTAAAGTCTCCATTTTTTTTTTTTTTTAATGGCTGAATAGTATTCCATGGTGTACATATGCCAAAGCTTGTTAATTCATTCATGGGTTGGTGGGCATTTAGGCTGTTTCCACATTTTGGTGATTGTAAATTGAGCTGCAATAAACAGTCTAGTGCAAGCGTCCTTATGATAAAAGGATTTTTTTCCTTTTGGGTAGATGTCCAGTAATGGTATTGCAGGATCAAATGGGAGGTCTAGCTTGAATTCTTTGAGGTTTCTCCATACTTCCTTCCAGAAAGGTTGTCTTCTCTCCACATCCATGGCAGCATCTGCAGTTTTGCAATTTTGTGATGTGGGCCATTCTCACTGGGGTTAGATGGTATCTCAAGGTGGTTTTGATTTGCATTTTTCTAATAGATAGGGGTGATGAACATATGATATCATATTGTGAGTAAGGTCTTTTTCAAGAATCTGGTAGGAGTAATAGTGATCAAAATAGCATGGTACTGGCACAAAAGTAGAGAAGTAGATGTCTGGAACAGAATAGAGAACCAAGAGATGGATCTACTTACCCTTAGCTACTTACCCTTATTTGATCTTTGACATGCCAGTTAAAAACACTCAGTGGGGAAAAAATTCCCTATTCAACAAATGGTGCTGGGTAAACTGGTTGGCAACATGTAGAAGATTGAAACTAGACCCACACCTTTCACCATTAACTAAGATAGACTCTCACTGGATAAAAGATTTAAACCTAAGACATGAAAGTATAAAAATACTTGAAGAAAGTGCAGGGAAAACTCTTGAAGGAAT
>CAUYPK010015363.1:0-19130 GCA_963574355.1 Loris lydekkerianus
TATATTTTTATTTTTGAAATTTACCAGTGGCTGCTGCATTTTCCACCTCGGCTTATACTCGAGTCACTAAGTTTTCCCAGTTTTTAGGGTAAAATTAGGGGGGTCGGCTTATACTCGGGTCGGCTTATACTCGAGTATATGCAGTACATTATTGCCATTTCTCTCTCTGTCATCACCCTCTTTCTCTTTCTCTCTCAAACACAAGTGTAAGAGCGTGTGTGCAAACACACACACAATCTTAAAATCCAAAATTACACCATTCTGTTTAACTGATGTAATAAGCCTAGTCAAATTAACAAAGCTGTCCCCTGGAGAAAACTGATTATATAGGCATATTTTTTACATGAAATCTTGGTCAACACTAAATTATTTTTTATTGTTGTTGTTCTTCAAAAGTCACAATAAATACAACGGTAGGGTTCCTGAAATCAATTCTAAACTTTTATTTTCTTTGGTTACTAGGCCAAATTGGATCATTATTTTCAAATTTTGGTACCTTTTATGCATATAATTATAATCAGAACATAGTGTGAAGCAAATGTTTGTTATTTATAGCCCATGTTTCCTAATGAATACTCCTCATGGTAGATATGGGGCTGTTGTTACCAAATAAAGACAGAGACAAATGAATGTTGAATTTTCTGTTGCAAATATAAACATACATGCAGGACAAAAATATAATAGTAAGAAAACTATTTACTAACAAAGATGTTATTGCTTTCTTTGATGTTATCAAATATAATTTTTAGCATATTAAACTATTTTTATAGACACTATAGCCTTCCTTTTGATACACATTCAACCACTCATCACCTCCTACCTTATATTTTAATTCTTTGTATCTTATTTGTAATATTGAGACACAAATTTCTTAAGGTTATACTATTTTTTCTTTGAATAATCTGCAATAGCATAAATCGCCCCTTGCAGGTAGCGGGCATTGCATAGATACATGTGTGTGTCTAGATGGATGGATGGATAGAAGGCTGGCTGGCTGGCTGGGTGGATGGATAATCAGAAAAATATATAGAGAGTTGTTGGTTGGTTTTATTTTACTTGGAGTTCATTTTTCTCCAAAGTAACATATAGTCAAATAGTACTTGCTAGTATAGATCACTAAGAATTACGACTGTCTTAGTTATAAAAAAAATAATAATAATAATAACATAATAACACTTGAAGCCACAGAGTGAATCAACAGATTTTCTGATAATTGTACCAAAACAATGTAGGGTGCCTCTAAAACTTTGGGCTCGCTAAGTAACAAGTGTCCCAATCAATTTGGAACACTAACTTTCTATATTTTTAAATCAATAATATATTCTGCTTAACAAAGCATAATGGTATATTCCCTCAAATTAAGAGGGCTTTGCCCTTAAATATTGTGTTTAACACTATTGAAGTATTTGAAAGAATTTCTGGTATAAGATTTTACCTTGACTCTTATTGACTTACAGTGTAAGAAGATTACTGTTTTATTTAAGAGGATAACCAAGGGGGGGGGAAAAAAAAACCTGTTCTTAATAAGTTATAGGATTTTTCTCTTACCTTATTTTGAATTTGAAAAGATTCTATTTTAGATTTTTCATAGAGGATTCTTAAACACTGCATCAGAATAGAGGATAGGAGATCATGAGGATTAAATCAACTAAAATGCATTTATATATGTTACTGAATACTTACACAATTTATGACCATAAAATGTGTTTTGGACACTTCTAAAGTAAAATATAAATGCCATGTTTTTTAGTAGCATGGTAATACTCATCTCTGATATTCAGAATGCCTTTCTAATAATTTAAAAGACCATTTTTCTCTAGATGAATGTCATTATATCATGACCAAAGAACAGAATTATACTGTCTTTAGACATACCACTGATTAATCAGTTCCCTTTAGAAGTGTTTTGACTTAATAATGAAAACACCCCAATAATTTAAATTAATATCCATAATGTTCTAAAATGGGCACATAACCCAGGATGAGAAACATCCTTTTATCTGCAATTCCCTAAGGGGAGTTTCTATAACTGTCATCATTCTTGGTGTAAAAGGGTCATAGTTTCTCCTCCCTTCCTGTCTCCCTTCTTCCATTCATTTCTCTCTCCTTTCTTCCTCTTTTCTCTTTCCTCTTTCCTTTCTTCTCCTCACCACCTTGCAAGTAGGTGTAAGCTACCAGCATTAAACATAAAAGGGGTCTCTCATTTGCTCTCTTGCAATATCCGTGGGCTTAACTGATAACGTTTTACATACACACCCCCCTTAAAGAATTCTGTGAAGACTTATAAAAATTGGATTTTCTATTCCATGAAGTGACAGGAAATCGTGCAGGCAGTAGTGTGCATGTGGCAATGACATGCTGGGAGAGGCCCTAAATTAACGTCTCTTGCTCAATAATAAGTCTCCTGGCTTATCCTGAAATCAAATCTAGAGTATGTGCAAAAATTTGGTATTGTATTTTGCAGTGCTGAAATATAACTTGTGTATGAATTGTGAGTTTGTTTAAAGAGAGAATATGAAGATTTTCCTCTAATACCTATATTTGCTATAAGGTATAAAGAATGTGTATTTTATGGCTTCTATTAATTCATTTGCTAGGGGTTTCAAAGCATCTCATCATAATCCCTTTCAGAATAGAATAAAAACAAAAAACCTAATAGTCAAGAAATCTCATAGGACTCAAATAAATATTTAGAAAGGCATCTGGTAACCTAAAACAATGCTTTCCAAGTGTCTGTTTGATGATAGTCCATGTGGATGGCAGGTGCTCCTATAGAGTGTCTGTGAGAGGGAAAAATAAAACACTAATTAGTTGATATGTGTGCCAGGAGTGATACATTCTATAACACCATCAATTATGGTTATTATCAAGTTGTCTTAAATTATTCATTGTTCAATGCAGGGGTACACAGAGAGTGGCAGTCATTTAGAACTTAGTACTATGGCTTGAAAATTCTGTATTTTCTTAGACTTCTAGTTAAGTGTAATGGTTGATTTATTGTTTGAAGAAACTTAGAATATTAGCAGGATGCATTTGCTTAATGTTTCAAAAAATGTTATATTGTTTTGGCCAGGATTATCTTCTTATAAATAAAGATTACTTACAAAGGATATATGGTTTTGATTCTAAAACCCAGGATTATAGTCCTGGTAATTTTTATTTTGGAGATTAAATTCTATATATTTAGTCTATAATCTAGAGTTAAAGTAAAGATGTTTGGTAGTTGTCCTGTCCTCCTGTGTCCCTGGATACATATTGTGTCCATCTACGATGTATGCACATCCAGGGACCTATTAGTCACTGTGAAAACATTGTTTATTGAGTTTTTCAAAACTAAAGTAAATATATATAATATTAAGTTAAAAATAAAGATGTGAAATCAGAGCTACTTTATAATTACAACTCTATAAGCAATGATAAAACTATGAGGGGAAAAAAGTAAATAGAAATACACAAAGATATTCTTATCATTTATTAGAGACTACGGATGATTTTGAGTCATTTATAGAGAAATACGGATGATTTTGTAATTTCTTCACTGTGCTTTTTTATTTTTTCAGGATCAAAAATCTATTCGTTATAAATGAAACAGAGGAAATTATTTCAAAAATAATTTTTATCATGTTATTATAGGTCTTTTGTATTATATGCCATTTTCTCTGTTTGACTACTAGAAAGAAAAATAATAAATACTGGATCATAAGGGATACAAAGAAAATTCACATTTTCAATTAAGGACATTTAAGAAAACTTATGAAAAGAATCATGCCACGAATACTTTTGTTCATTCCTTATTAATGTACTACATTTCATAACACATTGTGAGGCTTAAAATGTGGGGGTTTGGGGTTCTATTAGATTTATTCAAAACGTCATTTGTATAATTAGATAGGTTTTAAAACTCCACGTGGCTTCATTATAATTATTCTTTTTTTCATTTTTACAGTTTGTTAATAGGAATTTCAAACTAAATTTCAGAAAGTGATCTGTGGAGTTTAATTACTAGCTTATTAGACTGGAAAAAAATTCTTTTCTCTCTCTTTTTTTTTTTTTTTTTTTTTTTTTGGCCAGGGCCAGGCTCAAACCTGCCACCCCTGGTATATAGGGTCAGTACCCTACTCCTTGAGCCACAGGCACCACCCTTGAACAAACATTCTTAAGTTAAAAGTCTCCATTCTTGTGAAATGTCCGTTATTTTGCTCTCTGATTCTTTGTTAGCATAATCTCAGACTTGAAGGGGCTTTAGCTCAAATAGATACCAAGAGGGAAGCAGGATTTCTTTTTTTTTTTCTTCCTTTCTTTCTTTCTTTCTTTTTTTCTTTCTTTCTTTCTTTTTTTTTTTTAGACAGAGTCTCACTATGTCACCCTCAGTAGAGTACGTGGCATCACAGCTCACAGCAACCTAAAACTCTTGGGCTTAAATAATTCTCTTGCTTCAGCCTCCCAAGTAGCTGGGACTACAGGAGCCTGCTAAAACACCTGGCTATTTTTTTTGTTGCAGTTGTCATTGTTTAGCTGACCCAGGCCAGGTTCAAACCAGCCAGTCTCAGTGTATGTGGCTGGCACCCTAACAAGCCACAGGCGCTGAATCAGGATTTCTTTTTAAACTTTGAACTTTCAGAGTTACTATGAGTTTTAAATGTCCAAGAAATTTCTTAATGTATCTGAATGGAGTTGAAATACTGTTAATGGTTATTGATCTGTGGTTTTCTTACATAATAATCTTTGATTTCTCTCTCAACGTATTTTCACAATATGTTGGATTTGGCTGTATTAAAATATCCAAGTATTATAAAGGATAGGAATAGTATTAGAGACCATGGATTATAATCCTGACATGCTGCTACATTCCAGTCATTTTGTGCAAGTGACTTAAACTCTCTGTACTTATTTTCTTATTATCTATCTAACAGGAAATTAATCATACATTTTCTATATTTTATTGTGAAAGGGATATTAATTTTACTTTACATTATGAATCTATTTGATGTGGGAGAGTTTCTCCAAATTTAGATTTTCTTTAAATTTAGGTATGACCAAGACATTCTGTGGGAAAGTGGGACATTTTAGCATATAAAGAACAGTGGACAAATCATATTTGGGCATTTTTCTGACCATAGGAATTATATTCATCATTTATTTTATCACTGATAGTATATTTTAAAAAACTTTATAGAGACTGCTGCTTATCATTAATTTGGCATGAATTAATGTAATTCATTACAGAAAACTTTATACTCTTGAATATGATTCTTGATTCCCTGGGCCTGTTCCTCATAATTTACTGGAGTCTATTTTTGTATAGAAATACTTAAAAGGCATTTGGCCCTGCATTCTAGTTACCCTGCCCCCAGAAGAGATCATTACCCAAGGGTCTGAGATAATAGCTGCTCCATCTTCCTCTAGCCCCAGAACTCATGTTCCCTTAATAGTTTTTTTTTTTTTTTTAAAGTAGAAGCAACATTTCAATTTTAAATCTGCAAGCATTTTACTATGGAATGTGCATAATTCATTATTTAATACAACACACAAACCATTTACATGTTTCAAGATTACAGAGATTTATAATTAAGTGAAATTTCTTATAGTACTTTAAAAACTCTCCACCCACAGCTCAGATATTGCTGGGGATTGGACAATTATCTTCAATGCCCAGTGATTTGGATAGGAGGTATAAAGTAGGTTTTAAGAATGTGAAGAAAGATCATCTTCTTTCAGTCAGTCTTCACATGACTTTGGTCTAGTTTCTTTTAACTTCTTATGCTTTTAGTATTCTCATCTGTAAAATGAAGATTATCATGCTAACTTACATAATCATCGTACTAGCGAATACTTGTTGCTATGTGTGCAACCCACAGGGCAATGCCTGGCCTATGAGCACATAGAAGCGATCCCTGATTATTATGTGAATTCTCAGACTTCTGAATTTAGATTTCAATCTCATCTATTCTGTTAGTCTTTGGTGGTTGCCAAAATATAGTGTGCAAGTGTTACTGTATCTCATTACAGTATCTCATTACATTCAGTAATTTTCAAGGGTGATTTTAGTATGTATGTGTGTACTCAATATGTGTTGGTTCCGTAACACTTTATGTTGTAGCTGTCTAATAGAGGAGGCTTCACGATATAAAATAAGTCTGAACACAGTTTTGCACACATAGTAGGATATTGTATAGATTACTTTAAGCACTTATTCTTCCTTCTTCATGCTAAAGTATGTTTTTTCACTCTCCAAAACGAGTTAAATTCTCAATAATTTTGTCTTGTTAATTGTTTTTCTGTCCTCTGCATACTTATTTTGATTTTGAAAGTCAGTTTACCTTTCATTAAGTGGAGATAATGATACTAGATTTTTACAGGGAAAATATCACTACCGGATATGTTACTTAATAATGGATTTAGATTAAGTACTTGAATATATTTTTATTTAAGTAACTTGATAGTGTTTCACTAGATCATTGATGAGGTTGCTGTTGTTACTCCCTTGTAAAAGACTTATCCTAATAACTGTGCTTTCCCTCTGACAGCTCTTTTAAGCATTTGATTGGAGGGCTGGATGATGTTTCTAATAAAGCGTATGAGGACGCTGAAGCTAAAGCAAAGTAAGTGACATTTTTTACTTTGGTCTTATTCTTGATTTTTATAATGATTTTGAAAGGAAATAAGATCAATATTTTGTTTTGTACTTAACAAAGCCCACCAAGCTGCCAGGAAAAAACTAGTTACTTTAAAGGGAAAAAGAAGCAATCTGTCTAAAGTTTTATTATATGATGTACTTACTTAGTATGTCTCTGTTTAAATATCAAACCTGAATTTCCCTTCTCTAGAAGGGAAAATGTCTAGTTTAAAATTCCACATAAACCATTGACTGTAAACATGTTATTTCTCCTGCTGAAAATACTTTCTGAACAAATGATGGTTATGTTTAATAGTCATTTATGGAATTGTATGGAAAATAATAAGGCTAGAGATATTTCCCTGTGCAAATTCATCATTACTTTACATTGAACTTTGAGGTTACTAGTGTGGGAATAGTATGAGATGGTAAATATTTCATTAGTTTTCATGTTGTATTAAAAAATATAGTTCTGTCTATAAGGACAATTTGTTTTAAAATGAAACTTTTGGGGGGGTAATGATTTGAAAAAGTTTGAGATTAGCTTTCTCTGCATAATTTTTAAGTTATTAAAAAACAGTATCTATGTAATTTTTCTCTCTTTCCACCAAAGCATTTTAGTATTTGATATTATACAGCACAACTGAAGAATTAAATTGACAAAGAATAACATAGTTCAATACGGAATTTAATTAGTTGGTTTTATATTAGCCTAAAAATCAAAAGAAATAAAAGACTTTATTTTGCCTTGAGAATCCATGAAAGTGAAAAATTTGACCTATAACTAATATATTAAGAACTATATTCCATGCTAACCCCATAAAATTAGTAATTTCAAGAGTATACTATTCACAATTTTTCCTCAGTGTAGTTTGTTTTTGTCCTCCTGAACATCAGCCTTGAAATCGAACACCAGCAATGCCCTGTAAGGCTTGCTCAGGAAGTTACATTGGCCAGTTGGAACATTAAGCTTGGTGTAGTCATTGGCCCTGTTTCTCTCTACACAGTTAGTATTGATCATTCTGGTTTTCTGTAATAAGCTAAGGTGCTCCTTTATACTAAGTTTAGACTTTAGTTTCTTTTCTTTTTTTTTTTTTTTTAACAATCAAAATTCTTGAACATTTTTAATACACTCATGTCGATAACATTTTGGGGAAAGAGAAAATCAAAACTTAACTTTCCAAACTCCCTAGAAGTGAGAGAAAATAAGAAAGAAATACGAACCCAAGAAATAAAAGTCATAAAGAATGTCAGGTTTGGTAATAAAAAACTGAATGTTTTATGTAGAGAAATCACTGATGGGCTTGGCCCCTGTGGCTCAAGCGGCTAAGGTGCCAGCCACATACACCTGAGCTGGCGGGTTCGAATCCAGCCCAGGCCCGCCAAACAATAATGATGGCTGCAACCAAAAAAAATAGCCGGGCGTTGTGGCGGGTGCCTGTAGTCCCAGCTACTTGAGAGGCAGAGGCAGGAGAATTGCTTTAGCCCAGGAGTTGGAGGTTGCTTTGAGCTGTGATGCCATGGCGCTCTACCCAGGGTGACAGCTTGAGGCTCTGTCTCAAAAAAAAAAAATATATATATATATACTGATGGGTTATAAGATGATGGAGAAAATGTGTTTAGTACCAATATCATACAAACAGATGCTACAAACACAAAGGGAACCTGAAAATTAAGGGGAAAACATGAAGAGGTCAAGAGAAAAGTGGGTGAATAGTGTAAATTGGCAACTGACCCAGGAAGATATTGTAATAATAATAGATGTTCACACTGGAGATGAGAGAAATGCAAGCTGAAAGAAGATATAACTTTAGTTTCTGTTATTAGTACTAATCTCACTGAGGTGGCAAAGGAGGCCTTTTAAATTGCCTTGTCAATTTAAAAATTATAAAATTTCATTTTATAAAAGTTATTAAATGCTCTTTTATAAAAATGATATAAAGCCTTTGTTGGGCTTTATTCCTAAGGGAATATTTTTGCTGTGCAAGAAAATTCATGTTTATAATTTATGTCATTTTGTTTTTCAAAAAATATATATTCAATTAAGTGTACCATGATTCACTTTATATGTATATAATATATACACATATCACATTATATATAATTTTCATATATCTAATGTGTATAAAAATATATAATCTTATAAATGATACAATTTAAATAATTTTATAAGTATAACTGTACTTTAAAATACTATATACATACATTTTATATGTATAAAAATATGTAAAGCCAATGGAAATAAATTTGAAAATGATCTAAAATCTATTTGAATAATTATTCTTAGAGTAACTAGAAAAAATACAGGTTTTTTAGACTAATGCGTTCTTGCTTCTTTAATCTGTTTCTGTTTCCCTATGAAACTTTAGAGAAATTCACTAGTGAAACTTTTTGTATAATTCCTATTTACTCCACCCAAAGTAGAGGCCTAGTCACAGGATTCACCCTAGTTCGTGAGGGGAAGTGATTATGAATTAGCCTTATCTTTCTTAGTGTCCTACTGACTTTATAAAGATGACTGTGTACAATCTTGTCATTTCTGGCCATTCATAAGGATTTGCACATGCTTCAAGTAAGGAAATTAATACACTGAAATCAGTTCAGACAATTGGAAGGTAGATATGGTAATGATCTTAACATTGGAAAAGAATCAATGCATCTGAAAAAGCTGAACCTAGACGAAGGCCAGAAGCCTTGGGTTTTGCTCCTGGCTTTGTAATTACCAGACAAGTGGTTTTGGTCATGTCTCTGAAAACCTGTTTCTCAGTCTCAGTTTTCACACTTTTAAAATGGCATTTTGGGTATTTAATCGATGGTAATAAGTAAAAGATATTTTGTAAATTATGAAAGGCTTTAAAAGTGGAAGCTATTGTTAATAGAAGAAATAGCCTGAAAGATATTTTAGTGCTTTTGATATGTAAATGGACTTACAGATAATTATTCGATATTTACATGTAAAGCTAATTTTACTTGGGCATGAAGTCTTTAATCTTATATGAGTAATACACTCTTAATGAAAATAATCTTGCCTAGAAAATATTGATAAATATATTTTTTATAAAAAAATACAATTTTAATGAATAGGAACAAAAAAGAGCAATAGAATAACTATCTTTATTAAGGTCATTCCAAATATTATTATTTGATCCATAGATTTCATAATTATAACTTAAGCATTATATTCATAATTCTTTTTCAATTTATTGAGGTATAATTATCAAATAAAAATATATACATTTAAGGTATAGAACACGATTGCTATCTGTATAATTGTGAAATGATTACCACAGTCAAGCTAATTAACCTATTCTTCACTTTATCAGGCATCCTCAAACTTTTTAAACAGGGGGCCAATTCACTGTCTCTCAGACCATTGGAAGGCTGGACTATAGTTTAAAAAAAAAAAATGAAGAAATTCCTATGCACACTGCATATATCTTATTTTGAAGTAAAAAAAACAAAACGGGAACAAATACAATCACACCACCTCATGTGGCCCGCTGGCCACAGCTTGAGAATGCCTGCATATTCTTGTGTGTGTGTAGTGAGAACACTTATGTGTCCCAGCAAATTTCAACCGGGACAGATTTGTTTGAATTTTCTCTTCAATTCCCACTAAACCCAAATTAGTGCATAGTTTAGTCCACATTCCTTAATACTGATTATTATTTAGAAAAATGTCAAAGTTTACTAAAAACTATGTCGAAAACCTTTGATCTTAATTCTAGAGAGAGTGATGATGTGACCTTTATTCTCCCAAATAGCCAAATAAATAAATCCTGGAGAAGTTATTATTAAGCTTTTTACACTGTTAGCATTAACTTGCTAATAAATAATTAATAATTAAAGATTTCTGAAGTTGAAGATATCTTTTAATTATGCATCCTGTCACTCAGAGAAGGCAAAGGTGAATTACTCTCTAGGGAAACCATTTTAGTTGAACTAACAAGTTTAAACCTCTATTTGCATTAGCATTGCTGTCTCTCTCTATTGAATTCCTTCCCTATAAGTACATTGAAACTTCACTTTGTATTTAAGAGATTTAAAAAGTTTGCCAACATTGCAGCAACTAAGAACAGACTCTAATTAATCTAAATTCCCTTGTTAATTCTGTTAATGCCTCTAAATTTCTATGTAGATCACAAAATCTAGACCATTTAGAATGGAAAGCTCTACTTTACGAGTTTCTTTTTTTTCTGGTTTCCTTTGATTTTGCAAAATCCACAGAAGATAACATTATTATTTTCTAAAATCCAATGAAAATTGTCGTGATATTTTCGTGTCCATATAAAATCATTGTCGTGTCCATATAAAATCATCCTTGGTGGAAGGCGCCTGTGGCTCAAAGGGGTAGGGTGCTGGCCCCATATACCAAGGTGGCGGGTTCCAACCCAGCCCTGGTCAAAAACTGCAAAACAAAACAAAACAAAACAAAAATCCTTGGTAATGTCTATTGAATATGCTTATTTGGTTAAGAAAAAGAAAAAAGTAGGACTGGCTATAAAGATTTATAAAGGTGAGATATTTAAAGTACAAATGTGAGAAACTCCTTAGCTGTTAGCATAGTCATGTTCAATGGCATAATGATTTCAAAAAATGTACAGATGATCCCTTTCTAAAAACAATGGCAAACATTTGACTCAGTTAGCTGGTCTAGGAAGACTGGCTTATGAGAAATACTCCAGTAAAATGGTACTCAGAGCTCCTCCTCTGCAGGCTATATTCCCTCAGCCTGTCTCATAAGATATATTTTCTACAAAGATAATTATTCTTGGCAGAAATTTTGCCTTTATGTTTAAGCTTCTCTTGATTGCTGTTAATTATTCACTGAGGGCTTCTCTCTTTAAAATTTGAAGCTATAATCACAAAGACATTAGAAGAGACAGCATCAGATCAAAGTTAAGGATCTTTAAACCTTATCTAAAGCAGAAAGTATCATGTGTGATGAAAGGTACACTTTTCTTTGAACATACATATTCATTTAATAAACATTTAGAAATGTACTTATAATGAGTCTGGCATTGTGCTTTATAATAGAAAACAGAATTTGCAATACTACAGATTATCCTATAGTTTAGTGGGGAGATTGCTATCAGATAATAATACAATGATTATTTTTACTATTTAGTTCTAAGAACTATGATCATTATTGGAGATTACATTGTTTGAGTATAGAGTCAAATCTCTGTATGTACACCTTGCCTTGTAAAAATTATAACCATCCAGAAATATTAACAGAAAAGGAAATGTTTTATTTCATGTTAAGTATTTCTGATATTTAAGTATAGCCTATATTATAAATGAAATAATTTTAGGTTATGCTCTCATTGATGTCATCATTACTGAATACTCTGTTCAATAGTTACAGATAAAAAAAAAAAAAGAACCCTCCAAATAGAAAACCTACATCATAAAAATTTCTAATATGAAAGTTGCTCTCTTAAGGTGATTTACATTGCCACAGCTATATGCCCTGAGAGGATCAAACAGGTGAAGAAAAATTAATTGAACAGTGATTTTTGTTGTAATGATATCTGTTTTTATTAAAATGTGCTTTTACTTTTCCTGGGAATAATATGGCACCATAGAGAAAGAAAGAAAAAAACATTTAAATCAAACATAGCTGATATCTTCGGGCTTTAAAGTCTATTTAGAGCACACTTAAAATTTTATATCTTGGTTTTTCCTATTTATTGCCATCATATTATAAACATTTATAATTCTATTTTATTCACTTCATAAACATTGTTTTAATGGTGTCTGTTTATGCAATGAATGAAAACCCAGTATTCTAGACTAATTCAAGTTGTAGTAATGTTGCTTCATTTATTTTGCTTTGGAGGATAAGATCTTGATCACTTCTTTAAAAAGATAGCACCAAACAACAAAAAAGTCTTCAAATTTGGCCTATTTAGGAGACTTTTCCAAATTGTTTTATGTTATGGCACTCATGGAAAAGGGTACAATGTATTTTATCATTTGGTTCAGCTTCCTTCCTGACGCTGGAGGGATCTATACCTAAACTCTTCAATTGAGTAGTTCTAACAGCTATATGAATGTAGATTTGCACATGCATTTAGTTATAATCTAAGTTAATGACACCCAATAATGTTCTCCACAAGGAACTCTTTCTCATGTCAAAATCTGTGTAAAGCCTCCAAATAAGAATAGTTATATTTGTTTTAATCTGCAATATTTCGTGGTATACATCATAAATTTAAACACCCCCTGAAATGACTCTGCACCTCCTCATAGACTAGCATCACTTACATTCATTCACTTCCTTATATGCATTCATTTATTCAACAAATATTTTCTGTGTGCCTACATAATGCCACATATAAAACCATGAATGAAATAGACATGCTCCTTACCTTCATAGAGCTTATGGTCCAGTGATGGAGAGAAATAGACACTAGTCATTTGGGGAAGGCTTCTTGGGCGAAGCGATTTGGCCTGATGTTGACTAGAGAATTAGTTGGTACTATCTAGGAAAGGAGATACAGAGAGTATACTAAACAGAAGAACATAATGTGAAAAGCCCCTCAGGTAGGAAATAACATTGAATATTCGAGCAACCAAAATACCACTATGTCTGGTGCTTAGAACATAAAAAAAAAGAGGTCAGTAGGAAAGAATGGCAGAAACCAGATCTTCCAAGCCTCTGTAGGCCATGTTGAGAAATTGGGGAAATTACTTCAGACTTCTAAACTGGCAAACGGGATGAGTTGATTTATATTATCATTGGGCATTCTTCTGTCTGTTAGTGGAGGGTGTAAAGTAAAACAGGGAGAACATTTAGAATACTTTTCAAGCTAAAGTTGACAGTAAACATGACTAGAGTGGGGGAGGTGTGAAAAGAAAAACATATTTGAGGGATATTCAGGTGGCCAAGCCAATAGGTCTTTCTTCAGGAAGTACATACAATGGTGAATAAAGAGTAAGGTCAGGGACAATGCAGGGATTTTTGTCCCCAGAATTAGAGGAAAGTCTTCACTAAAATAAAGAAAGATTGTATGGTTGCCAAGTTTGGAGAGTGGGGTAATCGTGAAGTGATTTTTGGATAAGTTAAATTTGAGGTACTTAGGCAGGTCTGGAGCTCAGAGAAGAGGTTAGTTTGAATTTGAGGATAATAAACATTTGATGGTAGATGGTAATTAAAGGTGTGGATGAGATAAAAAATAGAGAATGAGAAGATTGTGGCTCTGAGAATTGATTTTTGAGGAATGTTAGCATTTGAAAATTAGAAAAGAAAAAAATGTGGTTCTCACCCAGCACCCATCGCCCCCCAAAAAAGACTGAGAAGGAGAGACGGAAAGTAGAAGGAACGCCAGCTGCACGTGGTGTCACAGAAGCCAAGAACAGAGGATGTGTTTGATTCATTCAGCTGCTATAACAAAATACCACAAACTGAGTCGATATATTAACAATAGAAATTTATTTCTCACACTTCTAGAGTCTGGGAAGTAGAAGACTGAGGCACTGGTGAATTCAGTGTCTGCCTATTTCCTGGGTTATAGATAGATATCGTCTTGGTAGAATCTTACTTAGCAGAGGGGATAATAAGCTCTCTGTGGTCTCTTTCATAAAAGCACTAATCCCATAAATGAGGGTTTGCCAATAACCTTGCAAAGTCACAACACCATCATGATGGGAATTAGGTTTCAACCTAATAAACTTTGAGGGGGTACAATCTATAGCAGTGTGTTTCAAGGACAGAGGAGAAATCCCAGCACTCTGGGAGGCTGGGGTGTGTGGATTGCTTGAGCTCAGGAGTTCAAGACCTGCCTGAGCAAGAGCAAGACCTTGCATTCTGGTGGACGCCTATAGTCCCAATTACTGTGGGGGCTGAGGAAAGAGAATCACTTGAGCTCAAGAGTCTGAGGTTGCTGTGAGCTATGACACCACAGCACTCAACCCAGGGTGACTGAGTGAGACTGTGTCTGAAAAAAAAAAAAAAAGAATGGAAGAGAAGGCTATGATAGTGTGTATTGTTGAGATTTCGGGTTTGTTAGTTAATAAATGCCAATTGAATTTAACAAAATTCATTTCTTTTCTTTTCTTTTTCTTTTTTTTTTTTTTGAGACAGACTCTCATTTTGTTGCCTTCAGTAGAGTTCTGTGGCTTAGACTACAGGCGCCTGCCACAACACCTGGCTATTATTTAGAGATGAGGTCTCACTGTGGCTCATTTTGGTCTTGAACTCCTGAGCTCAGGCAATCCACCCACCTCAGCCTCCCAGAGGGCTAGGATTACAGGCGTGAGCCACCGCACCCAGCCTATTTCTATTTTAGAATGGAAACCCCCAAACATGGGCTGAAAATGAATCTGATTATCAGGAAAAAGAATCAATGAACTTATACCACATTATAAGATAGTTCAAATAAATATCTAGAAATATGTAAGCGGAAGACTATGACTTTTTAGTATTGAATGAGTTATAAACATGTTAAATCCAATAGAAAGGGAGAAAGTTTAAAACTGAGTAAGTGAGTTTCTGGTCTTTTCAGCATTCATAGACAAAAGCAAACATCTTCAAAGGTTTAAAGGCAGACCATCTCCATGGATAAGATTTATCCCATTTTGTGATATGATTTCATAGTTAAGAAGGTCTTCACACTTCTCTCTTATAGTAAGTAACATTCCTTTAAGTATTGCCCTTTCTCTAAAGAAACTATAAAAATAATAAGTTATCAGCTCTGCACCTGCAGCACAGTGGTTACGGTGCCAGTCACATATACCAAGGGTGATGGGTTCGAACCCAGCCTTGGCCTGTTAAACAACAATTTCAACTGCAACAACAAAATAGCTGGGCATTGTGGCAGGTGGCTGTAGTCCCAGCTACTTGGGAGGCTGAGGCAAGAGAATCGCTTAAGCTCAAGAGTTTGAAGTTCCTGTGAGCTATGACACAACAGCACTCTACCATGGGCAACATAGTAGGACTCTGTCTTAATAAATAAATAAATAAATTAAATAATAATAATAAGTAACTCTATGAGGAGTAAAAAAGTCTTTCTTAACATCTTAGTATAATTTTACATAAGCTCATTTTCCCCCAAGTATGACATAAGCTTTCTGAGCACAGAGAGGAAAGAGGAACATGGAGCAAGGATGCCCCAAATTCCCAAAACCTTAATAAAAATTCACTTTGGATTCACCACTGTGTCCTGCCCTACTCTTCTCTCTGTGCGTTTAAATGTATTCATTTGTTCTCTGCCTTCTCCTCCAAAAACATTTCTAGTATTTTAATAGATTACTAAAAGAAAAAAATGGAAAATAAACAATAAAGATGTTACTATAGTAGCAAGCCAGAAAAAAGGCTCATTTACCAAATAGAGCCCTTACCATCAGTGCAGGGAAAGAGAGAGATGCACAAATTCATTGGAGACTTGTTGCCACTCATCAGTGAAGGGTGACAGTCACCACCTCTCCACACTGTGACTCTCTGAAAGAACTATCAAGTATCTTTCCCATCTGTGGAATACTCTTTGGCTTTACAATGGAATAGTCTATAAATATTTTGCTCTTATTGCTATAAGTAGATTTAGTAATTTTAAGCTCTCCTGTTTATAAAGATATTTGAAAAGGAACACGTTAGTCTGTCTGATATTTTCAGGTTTACTTTTGGTGGTGAGCCTTGGTGTTTGACACACTGTGATGGCAGTGAAAGATACCTTCTCATTACATGTTATTAGCGGAGACAACACGTTAGTTGCTCAGTGTGCTTGTCGTGGGGAGGCTGCTCTTCACTGCTGATGTGGCTCAGGCCTTTGAAAATTCACTCATCAAATACCTCCCAAAGCACATGAGGCTAGCAAATCAGAAGCAAGGCTTACAATCAGGGGTCTCCAACCTATAGCCCTCAGTGCAAATTGGCAAATTGTGTGAGTTTTTTCTTTTTTTTTTTTTGAGACAGAGTCTCATGCCTTGAGTAGAGTGCCACGGTGTCGCAGCTCACGTGCCACGGTGTCGCAGCTCACGTGCCACGGTGTCGCAGCTCACAGCAACTTCAAACTCATGGGCTTAAGCAATTCTCTTGCCTCTGCCTCTCAAGTACCTGGGACTACAGGTGCCTGCCACAACACCCAGCCATTTCTTCTGTTGCAGTTATCGTCGTTGTTGTAGCTGGCCCAGGCTGGGTTCACACCCACCAGCCTTGGTGTATGTGGCCAGCGCCCTATCCACTAAGCTATGGGCAATGCCATGAGGAATTTTTTCATTATTTGTGGTAGCAGATGGGGTGCTCTTCTGAACAAACTGAATTTGAAATTTGGACCTTTATTATTAGTGTTTTCCTTGTAGGCATTTTAGGATAAAAATATTAATATTCCCACAATCTTATCAACAATTTGCTTAAAACAGCTCAGTCTGAATCTAAGTACTTCTCAGGGAAATGAGCCTGGAAAATTGTTTTCCCCCTGTGGAAAGAATTTAAGAGAGCAATATCCTGTTCTAACTTGAGAACTATATGTCAATTAAATGGAAAAAAAAAAAAAATCAGCGAGAATGGCATTATGAAATAATCCTCAAACCAAATTAGGACTTGCTGACCACTTGTAGGATGAGAAGTCTGATGAAGCCCCATTCTGGACAATAAAAACTACTTTCTTTTTTATTAAAGGGCAAAAGATAGGAGACTTGAAAATTTTCAGCAGTTAACCCTGGTGATGCTTTCAGCCTTTCAAGAGCTATTTGTTTTCTCAATTCCAGTGCATGTAATCAGGCGAGGAAGAAGTACAGAACCGTTTCTAGGGCCACCAACACTAATGGATAAATAAATACGTCAGTGTGATTTGTGACTACAGAGAGCATCAAAGCAAATTTCTCTTTCACATGCAGTGAGACCAATTCAGTTGCTATTTAAAAAAAATGGTTTTCGGGATAAAAATAGTTGGCCTTGGATAGGAGCACATTTTTTTTCTGTGTAAACATTTTAAAACCCTCAAAGGCCATTTGCTAATTTCCTCTCCGCAGCATTTATGTTTGAGACTCCCTAAGTAGCAAAACTTTATAAATGTGGATCCTGGTATGTCCTTGTATGCATCCAACCTTTTCTAACAGAAAGATCAGAGGACCACATAGATAATTGAACATTCTAGTGCTGCTGACTTGCTTGGTGAAAACAGACAAGCCATTTTATGGCTAACCCCATTTCCTTCTTCTAAAGAGGTAAGATGATTCCCTTCCACCATTTCTATATTAACTAATGCAATTGAAAATTGCTTTCAAAATACCAAGAACTCTTTAACCTCTGTGGATAGTTAAGTCCCATATGGCAATTAATTTGTTCTCTTGGAAACCCCAAGCTTCTGTAGAAATTAGTGCAAACCAAAGCATACATCTTTTTAGTATGCTTTATGTCCTAAAGCCTATTTGAGATATGATACTTTAAAAGAATCAGAAAGGCATAATACCGAGTATAAACCTTTGTGCTTAAGGTAGCTTCAATTGGAAAATAATAATCTCCAGCTACAATGCCTTTTCTTAACGTGAAGGCAGTCTGTATCACAGGAGTGAATACAGCATGTGGCATAATTCTAAAGATGCTTTGCATATGAGTTTGAGCCATTCTAGAGAAAACTTTTGAACCTAGTAAAAGCAAAGCTTATTGTTCAGGTGGTGAGAGGAATGTTACTTGGGGGGTTTGGAGAGTGGGTCTTCTTTGCAGCACTGCCATTAGCGTCTCCATGTGAAATTAAATGAGTGCCTTAGCTGCTCCAGCACTGTCTCTGAATCTATGAAATGACGATTTTAAAAGCCTTCCTGGTTTTTATCTTTGGGCTTCTAAAATGCTCTGAATGTGCACACCAACCAGGCATTCTTTTAGAAGCATAACTCCCTTTTATATAAGTAATATTTTCACCTTTGCTTATTTTCTAAATTAATAAAGGCGTCTTTTTGGCTATAAACAACAACCAGACTCTTAAGGATCATGGAATACTCTGTGGGTCTGCATTTTAACAAAGGTCACTAAATTATGTTCTTTCCTCTTATAATCTAAAAGTCTTGCTCATCATCTTTAATCATCAGAGAAATACAAATCAAAACTACTTTGAGATATCATCTAACTCCAGTAAGATTAGTCCATATCACAAAATCCCAAGACCAGAGATGTTGGCGTGGGTGTGGAGAAAAGGGAACACTTCTACACTGCTGGTGGGAATGCAAATTAATACATTCCTTTTGGAAAGATGTTTAGAGAACACTTAGAGATCTAAAAATAGATCTGCCATTCAATCCTATACTTCCTCTACTAGGTATATACCCAGAAGACCAAAAATCACATCATAACAAAGATATTTGTACCAGAATGTTTATTGCAGCCCAATTCATAATTGCTAAGTCATGAAAAAAGCCCAAGTGCCCATTGATCCATAAATGGATTAATAAATTGTAGTATATGTACACCATGGAATATTATGCAGCCTTAAAGAAAGATGGAGACTTTACCTCTTTCATGTTTACATGGATGGAGCTGGAACATATTCTTCTTAGTAAAGTATCTCAAGAATGG
>CAUYPK010015366.1:0-11239 GCA_963574355.1 Loris lydekkerianus
TTACAAGGGTACATGTGAAACTTAGTAAATGTAGAATATAAATGTCTTAACACAATAACTAAGAAAATGCCAGGAAGGCTATGTTAACCAGTGTGATGAAAATGTGTCAAATGGTCTATAAAACCAGTGTATGGTGCCCCCATGATCACATTAATGTACACAGCTATGATTTACAAGAAGAAGAAGAAGAGGAGGAGGAGGAGAAGGAGGAAGAGGAGGAGGAGGAGGAGGAGGAGAAAGAGGAAGAAGAGGAGGAAGAAGTTATCCCCTAATCCTAATCTGTTGAGAGTTTTTGTCATAAATGGGAGCTCAATTTTATCAATTTGTATGGCTACATTTAAAGAGATGATATCATGTTTTTTCCCTCTTTTTTTGGTTAATGTGGAGTTTTTGTCCATTCGGGCTGTTATAACAAAACACCACATACTGGTGGCTTATAAGCAATGGAAGTGGATCTCTCAAAGTTCTAGGGGCTGTAAAGTCCAAGATTAAGAGGTGGGCAAATTGAATGTCAAATGCTTCTCATAGACAAACAGCTCACTGTAACCTCACATGGTGGAAGGGGGAGGGATCTCTCTGGGCCTCTTTTATAAGGGCACTAATCCCATTATAAGGGCTCTGCTCTCATGACCTAATCCCTCCCAAAGGCCCTCTCTCCAAACACCCTCATATAGGGGATTAGGTTTCCACATGTGAATTTTAGGAGGACACAATCATCCAAACCATAGTATATGATAAATTATATTAATTGACTTTTTAATGTTAAACCAACAACATATCCCCAGTTAAATCTTCTTTGGTTGTGATGTTTTATCACCTTTTCTTTTTACTTTTCTTTTGAGATAGGGTCTTGCTCTGTTGCTTGGGCTAGAGTGCAGTGGCATCATCATAGCTCACTGCAGCCTTAAATTCCTGGTTCAAGTTATTGGATCCTCCTGCCTCAAGCTCCTCCTGAGTAGCTGGGAGTGCAGGCATGTGCCACCACATCCTGCTAATTTTAAAATTTTATGAACATACATCACCTTTTTATCACTGTATTCAATTTGCTAACATTCTCTTTAAGATTGTTGTAAGTATTCTCAGGAGTGAAACTGACCTTAATTTTCCTTTCCAGTAATGTCCCTGCCAGATTCCAATATCAAAATCACAACTGCTTTATAAAATAAGTTGGGTGGTATTTCATCTTTTTATACTCTGAAAGAGTCTATTTAAGAATGTTATTTCTTTTTCCTTAAATGTTTGGTAAAATCTGCCAGTGAAACCACCTGATGCTTTAGTCTTTGTCAATTAAGACTTTAACTTAAGTATTCTGTTTATTTAACAGTTATAGGACTATTTGGATGTTCTATTTATCTTTTTGATAGTTTTGACAGTTTTTTCCTTAAATGTTTGGTAAAATCTGCCAGTGAAACCACCTGACACTATAGTCTTCTTCAATTAAGATTTTAACTTGAGTATTCTGTTTATTTAACAGAATATATGTTATAGGACTATTTGGATGTTCTGTTTCTCCTTTTGACAGTTTTGATAGTCATATATTTCTTAAAAATTTTATAGCTTTGTTTTCAAATTAATGATATTATAACATCAAATTTGTATATTTTTAAAATATCAGACTATGATGAAGCATTTACTGCATTATTTGTGTTTTCTTTTTGATCAGTTGCACGAAGGTTTTATAAAATTATATTAGTCTTTCCTAAAAACTAACCTTTGCCTATGTTGACTTTAGTTTGTTTTTTACTTTATTCTCTATTTCTTTGTTCCCCTTCCTTCCCATTTTTTTCCCATAGAGACAGAGTCTCACTTTGTCGCCTTCAGTAGAGTGCCGTGGCATCACACAGCTCACAGTAACCTCCAACTCCTGGGCTTAGCCAATTCTCTTGCCTCAGCCTCCCCAGTAGCTGGGACTACAGAGGCCTGCACAACACCCAGCTATTTTTTTTTTTTTGCAATTTGGCTGGGCCGGGTTTGAACCCCCCACCCTCGGCATATGGGGCCAGCGACCTACCCACTGAGCCACAGGCGCTGCCCCTTCCTTCCCATTTCTTGGATTTAATTTGATACTCTTGCTATTATTTATTTTATTCTTTTTATTAAATCATAACTGTGTACATTGATGCATTTATGGGGTTCAGTGTACTGATTTGATGTGCAATGTGAAATGTTTATATTAAACTAACACCTTCATCACCTTACTTACTCATTTGTTGTAGTAAGACAATTATACTCATTTCTTAATAGTTTTGAAATGTATCATTGCATTATGAATATTATGTGAGGTCCTCCCAAATACCCTCCCCTCTCCTGCCTCCTCCTCCTCTTGCTCGTTTTTTTTTTTTTTTTTTTTAGACAGAGTCTCAAGCTGTGGCCCAGGGTAGAGTGCCGTGGCCTTGGTGTCCTAGCTCATAGAAACCTCAAACTCTTGGGCTTAAGCGATTCTCTTGCCTCAGCCTCCCAAGTAGCTGGGACCACAGATGCCCACCACAATGCCTAGCTATTTTTTTGTTGTTGCAAGTTGTCCTTGTTGTTTTAGCTGGCCTGGGATGTATTCAAACCCGCCAGCCTTGGTGTATGTGGCTGGCACCCTACCCACTGAGTTATGGGTGCCGCTAGCTCTTATTTATTAAGTTACATTCTTAGATCATTGGTTTTTCAGTCATTTTTTTGCTAATATATACATTTCCATCTGTTTATTTTCCCCTAAAATGCTTTTTAAAAGGATCATCTCAGTGAATTAAATCTCTAATTATTATAAAATGTTCCTCTTTCTCTTTGGTTATATATTAAAGTCCTCTTTGACTGTGATAATATAGCCATACAAAATCTCTTTTGATACATATTTACATAATGCATACTTTAAAACTTCTTCTCTTGGGCAGTGCCTGTGGCTCAAAGGAGTAGGGCACCAGCCCCATATGCCGGAGGTGGCAGGTTCAAACCCAGCCCCGGCCAAAAACTGCAAAAAAAAAAAAAAAAAAAAAGAACAACTTTTTTCTATATCATTATGTTTTATCTATGTCTAATGTAATGCATAGAGTTTTAGTGCCTAGTGATCTTTTATTTTTAATCAAAGCATTTAATTTGTTTTTATTATAATTATATTTGAGCTTTAATTTATAATTTTTTTCTTTGTCCCACATACTCTGCCTTTCCCTTCACTTTTCCTACTTTATCTAGAACTTTTTAGATCATCAGTTTTTCTTTTATGGTAGCTGTTTTCTGATTCTTCTAGTGATTTATCTGGAGATTGCATCATGGTTTTTTAACTTATTAAATCCAATAATAAAAATACCAATAATAAATGGTATTTTTAACTTCTTTTGAACAATGGGAAGATTACAACACTTCAACTCTATTTACCTTTTTTGATTTATGAGCTCTTTGTCATATACTCATAAATTTATTTTAAATAGTTTTATACATTATTATTTCTATTTATTCATTTTTATTTCTCTTTAGTCCTTCCTATATTACCAATTGGTATTATACTCTCCTGCTTTTTAGTATTTCCTTTAGTTCAGATGTACTTATTACAAATTTTCTCCATTTGTATTAGTCTGAAAATGTCTTTATTTCACATTTTTTTGAAGGATGCATTTGATGGATGTTTTGAACTCTAAGGTTCACAAATATTTTCTTTTAGTGCTTTAATGTTCTTATTCCATTGTCTTCTGACTTCAATGTTTTCAATGTGTCAGTTGTTATTATTAGGCTTATTATTGTGCTTTTGAAGGTAATATGTCTTGGTTCTGTGGCTACTTTTAAGATTCTTTTTTTGTCCTTTTATCTCAGCATCTTTATTTTGCTCACCCTAGATGTGTAATTCTTTTTATTTATCTTGCCAGTGGTTTGTAGAAAATCTTAAAATGCTGGATTTATTCTTTTCATTAGTTTTGACATTCTCAGCTACTCTATCTTCAAATATTGCTGCTTCTTCATTCTCTCTCTTCTGCCTACTGGAATATTGTGATGGTTAACTTTATGTGTCAGCTTAACTGGGCTGAGGGATGCTGATATAGCTGGTAAAACATTATTTCCAAGTGTGTCTGTGAGAGTGTTTCTAGAAGACATTAGTGTATGAATCAATAGACTGAGTAAAATTTGCCCTCAACAATGGGAGGGGGGCATCAACCAAAATACTGAGGACTGGAATAAAAACAAGGCAGGAAAAGGAAAAATTCACTTTTTCTTCTTGAGCTGGAACATCAGCACCTGATTCTCAGGCCTTTGGGTTTGCCCTAGAACTGTACCTGGCTTTCCTTGGCTTCCAACATGCAGATGAAAGAATGCAGAACTTCTTAGCTTCCATAATTCTGTGAGACAATCCTTCATAATAAATCTCTATCTATTCTATATATACATATATGTCCTCTGTTTCTCAGGAGAACCCTGACTAATATAATGTCAGCAATGTAAATATTAAGAATATATAGGATATCCCTATACTCTCATTGTCTCTTATTTCTTTAATTTTTTTTATTTTTTATTTCACATTAATGTGAGGGTGCAAACAATTAGGTTACAATGTTGTCTCTTATTTCTACTTGGTGTTTTTCCATCTTCTGCCTTTCTCTTTGTTTCAGTCTGAATGCTTTCTTTCAATCTATTTCTTTTCTAATTTATTATCCTTTCATTAGTCATTAAACCCATTAATGGAATCTTTAATTTTTGTTTTGCTATCTAGAATACCCAGGTGGTTATTTTTAAAAATAGCATTTAGTTCTCTGCTAAATTTCTAGACATTGCATTCTATCCCCTTGAATATTGCAATTGTCATTGTTTTAGTCTACAGCTGATAACTTCAATATTTGAAGCCCTGTTATATCTGATAACTCCAATATTTGAAGCCCTATTAGCTTCATGATATCTTTCCTTCTTATTGCTGTCTCTTTGTGTTCCTGGTTAGTTTTTATGCAGTTCAGGAAGATGCCATCGTTACAAAATTGCTTGTGGAAATAACTTGTGACATACACGATCCTATCTTCTTCCTGAGAGGATTGATATTTGTGACTATCAGGTGTTTGGCACCATGAATTCACCTTGATTTTCAAGGGTTGGGATAAATCAAAGCACAATTATTTTGAAATGGAGCTTTCAAACTCCATTTCATGTTTACTTCTACAGCACAAAATTTGGGGACCTAAACCCCAAGTTTATGAGCAAGTAGAGATCACCAACCTCCCCCTATACCCAGTAAATGAGATGATTATGAAACGATTGTTACTCAGCTGGAAACCCATCCTTCTATTCTCTGCCTTGCAGTTCTGGGCCTGGGATTCTGCAAACCACATTGTAAATTGCATAGAACTGTTATTCTGTGATTTTGACCTTGCTTTTATATGTTAAACTATCCTAAATCTGGTGAAATAACTGTGCTAACAAATAATTATGTATGTATATTTAATTACCTTTTGACAAAATGAAAATTGGCAGAACTTAGGTCTCTTATTCCTGTTTAAATTTTTTTATTAGGCTATGAAACTATAAGTATTGGATAAAAAATGTAAACGATACTGTGGATCTGGATTTCTGTTGATTTGGTAAGCTCTTTTTTCATGATGTGCTCATGGCCAAAATGAAGACAGAAGTGGGGTGCAGAGCCTGTGGAGGCAGAGTGTCCTATGGCAGTGTTTTTATAATATGTGGCCCTGACATCTAAGCTTTGGGTATTCTATGATGCCCATCATTATACTCATCCTTCCAAATGTGATTCCCAGTCTTTCCTCTCCACCTCACTTCCTGTCTTTCTGCTGACCCAGGGCTTCAAGTCCTTCCTATTTACAACCTTGGATCTCTTGTCCCTTGGTGTTTGCATTTGAAAATTTGAACACATATGAACTAAGCATTCAACATAAAAGGATAAAACACGAACTAAAAGAAATATGAAGTAAACAATAATGATAAAAAGCCAAAATAATTTTTTAAAAAATGCCAGCAGCAATAATAAGCCCAGCATTCTAGCAAATTTAAATAATAAAAAAGATTCAGGACAAATATACATATATGTGTGCATATATATATTATATTTATATATATCTCACTAATGAGAAAGAAATAATCATTAAAAAGTTTGTAAAGATAATTCCAAAACTGTTACAAAATATACAAGTGTAAGTGGTAAGTTGCAAAAATTCTAAAGAGCACCTCTCCCAAGCCATCAGGTGAGAGGAAAGGGGGTCTGGACCTTCCCCGTGTGTGGATTATTGGAGTTGACAGACAGCTGTAGGGGAGGGGCCTGCTGGCCAGCACAGCCAAGCAGGGAAGTATCTCTACAACAGAGTTTGTGGTTTTAAATTACCCCTCATATATAGCAATCCGCCAGTTCCCTCCCCTACAGAGGACAGCAGCTTGTAAATGCTGACAAAACCCAATTGACAAATATTTATTCCTGAACCGAGAGAGGCATCCAAAAGGAGAGCCACTCAAAACCACAGGGAGCTGGGCAACCTATTGGACTATTGAAGGGAAGGGATTCCACCTGGGAAACAGACATTTTGAACTACCCAAAAGGGTGGGTGCCTTCCTCCAGACCAGGAGAGATTGAATAGTCCCCGAGCATTCCTACTGGAGAATGTTGGAGGAGGCTGGTGGTTCAGGCTGTGCAGCGAACTGGCAAGTCCTGATCCAAAAGGGAAACTCTGAACCATAAAACTCAGAATAAGGTCCCCTAGCGCTCCAACCATGGGAACCGACGACAGCCGCTGAAGCCACTGACCTGGCTTCGGCCGCTGAAGCTGTGGACCCAGTTTCAGCCGCGGGAACAGGTTATAGCCGCTAAAGCTGCAAACTCGCCAGCGACCGCTAACCCAGCAACACTCACCCCCACAGCCAATTGCAGTCGCCAGGTTTCAGGAGAACCTGGGAACAGAGTGGAAAGATTTAAGAAGCGTGGACACCTGCACTGAGTGGGAAGGTCGGTCGCAAGTGCTACCTGTAAAAGAACAGCCGAGGTTACACAATTCTTAGGCAACAAACTTTTACAGAAACTCCAAAGTGGCGATGGGCCATGGAAGGTGGCTACCATGGTAACAGTATAAACTATGAATCAGGTATAAGCCTGGCAACCACCCACAGCGCCACCTGGTGTCCATAAAGTATATTGCAGTATGAATATATTCCTATGAAAGTTGATCCCTACAGCAGTCATATAGATGTATTAATATATAGGTATATTTCTACACACAAGAATATTTTTTTAGTTGGTGCCTTTCTTTTTTCTTATTGTTTTGTTTTGTTTTGTTTTCTTCTGTTTTTTCCCCACCATTTTCTTGGAGGAGCTTTCAATAATTTTTTATTATTATTTTTTATATACATACATTTTTTATTTCTATGTTTTCTAATTTTAATTTCTTCTTTCTTCTCCTTTAACATTACTGCTAACACCACTTTTCTCTCTCTCTCTTTTTTTCTTTTCTTTCAACTATTTTACAATTATCACTATTTTTATTTTAGTTGTCTTTATTTTGCGGTTGTTGTAGGTGTTGTCTGTATGTCTATGTGCTTCTGTCTGTTTCTGTATCTATGGACTCGTGTGCCTGGTAGCCTTTGTATATGTTTATTTGTTCATTTGGTCTCAATGAGCTTGGTGTTACGACCTGCAACTCTGAGCTCTCAGCACTCCCCTCCACTCTCACACCGTGATCTGGAGACCTGCCCCCCAGGAGTCCTGATTCTTGTGTGAACTCTTGAGAGCTGTAGACAGGACCTGGACTGCAGCTGGCCAGTGCTGATTCTGCAGCACAGAAGTGAGGAGACGATGGTCGGCTAAGAGGGAATCATACCGGAGCAGTGGTGCCCTGAGGTGCAGAGCAACAGCCGTCTTCAGCAATAACAAGGCCCACCCCCAGATATCCCATAGCCACTCCTCCTGTCTCCCTGGGAAACCAGATGAGGCCAAGCATCTTCTCAGATGGCAACCACCACAGAACAGACCTGGGACTGAAACACAGGGCCCGTGAGTAAAGGGTTTCCCTGAGGTGGTACTGACCTGGGTGGAACATGGAGACTAGAAAATGCACCTGTAGAGCCAGGAAACTACCAGGGTGCGGCTGATACAGAGGACCGCATTACTGAGCCTAAGATGCACCTGGACCTCAGGGGATTACCAGCCTATAGACAAAGGAGGCCAAGAGGCTACAGCTGACAACTAAACGTGCTGCGAATACAAACCCACAGGAGTAAAGACAGGGCCTGAGGCACAGGTTCTGAGAAATCAAATCAGCCTCCCCTGGGCAGAGGAATCTAGCAGGGTCAGAAATAAATTCCCACAGGGTTGTTCCATTCACCCAGTAACATAAACTAAGGGTGGGGCTGGAACTGAGTGAACACCTACAGCCTCCATCAAGTGCCAGAGGTTGACAGGCCTCACCACCCCCTGCTGGAAAAAGAGAGCAGTGGCCTGGACGAGCAGACACAGACTTCCCTGTGATTTAGGCAGGTACAAACCTCTGGAGTATCTGCTCACTGCAGACAACTGACTGGGTCACAGCCCTGTGGGGCTAGCAGCAACTGCGTGTGACAGAGCTGCAAGGTGGGAAAGGAGGCATCAACCTTCCCAGACTGATTATTTGCTGGGTGGCTCCTCCTGACTCCACGCAGCACTGGAGCAAGCCATATTAGAGCAGTCACCAGACCCCTGTGTTCCAGTTCCCAGAGAACTCTTAAACTCTCCCACCCAAGACAGCTGTTGACTGAGACAATTGATTTGGACCTTTTGAACTGAGCCAATCACCTGGGGAATATCCAGGTGGTGCACTGGGTGTGTGGTTGTAGGAAGGTTTGATTTTCCTTTTCCAATTGTTGCCTGTGGTGGGTGGGGTGACTTAATTGCTGGTATTTCTCCACAGCTGAGACTTCAACCCAGAGTAACTGTTTCAATAGGGTCAAACAGAAGCCATCTGAAAACAAGAAAGAACCACTTAGCCCCTCTACAACAAACAGGGCCCCAGTTTCTCAGGCCACAGCACTGTACGGGTCCTCAACAAAGCACCAGGGGAGAAATCAAAGGGAGTAAAACAATAATGAGGCAGAATCAGTGGAAAAACTCTGGTAAAATGAATAACCAGAATAGATCAACCCCCCCCCCCCAAGGAAAGATATGGCAGGTATAATTGAAGATCCCATTCACAAACAACTGGCTGAGATGTCAGAAATCGAATTCAGAATTTGGATGGCAAACAAGATTAACAAAATGGAACTAGGAATTCGAGGAGAAATTCAAAATCTTCTCAAGAATTTAACAAATTTAAAGACAAAACCACCAAAGATATAGACACACTGAAGCAAGAATTTGCAGCCCTAAAAGATCTGAAAAATACAGTAGAATCCCTCAGAAACAGAATGGAGTAAACAGAAGAAAGGATTTCTGGCCTTGAAAATAAAGCCTATGAACATTCCCAAACTCTCAAAAAGGAAGAGAAATGGAGAGCAAAAATGAATCATTCTCTCAGAGAGCTCTGGGATAATTAGAAGAAGGTCAATATTTGAATCATTGGAATTCCTGAAACAAATGAAGTGGCCTTGCTTGGCACAGAGGCCCTTATGCATTAAATTATGAAAGAGAATTTTCCAGACATGCCTAGAGATTCAGAAATACAGATAGCAGACAGCTTCAGAACCCCAGCACGACTCAATCCGAATAAGACATCCCCTAGGCATATCATAATTAACTTCACTAGTTTAATATGAAAGAGAAAATTCTCAAAGCTGCCAGGTGAAAGAAAGCCATTACATACAAAGGGAAGAATATTAGAATGACTGCAGATCTCTCTGCTGAAATTTTTCAAGCCAGAAGAGGGTGGTCATCGACTTTTAATCTCCTAAAGCAAAATAACTTCCAACCTTGGATCTTGTATCCAGCTAAACTGAGTTTCATCTATGATGGAGAAATTAAATACTTCAATGACATTCATATGTTGAAGAAATTTGCCATAACCAAATCATCTCTCCAGGATATTCTCAGACATATCCTCCATAATGACAAACCCAATCCTATACCACAAAAGTAAACTCACTCAGAAACTTCTGGTCAAACTCCAACTTCCACCCTGGTGAAAGGATTCAAAATGTCCACTGGACTTTTGAAAAACTTGATACCCAAAACTTCACCAGACTTATCAATATTCTCCATTAATGTGAATGGCTTAAACTGTCCTCTGAAGAGGCATAGGTTAGCTGACTGGATACAAAAACTCAGGCCAGATATTTGTTGCATACAAGAGTCACATCTTAACTTAAAAGACAAATACAGACTCAGGGTGAAAGGATGGTCATCCATATTTCAGGCAAATAGTAATCAGAAAAAAAGCAGGTGTTGCAATTTCATTTGCAGATACAATAGGCTTTAAACCAACAAAAGTAAAGAAGGACAAGAATGGTCACTTCATATTTGTTAAGGGTAATACTCAATATGATGAGATTTCAATCATTAATACCTATGCACCCAACCAGAATGCACTTCAATTTATAAGAGAAACTCTAACAGACATGAGCAACTTTATATCCTCCAGCTCCATAATAGTTGGAGATTTCAACACTACTTTGGCAGTATTGGATCGATCCTCCAACAAGAAGCTGAGCAAAGAAATTTTAGATTTAAAGTTAACCATCCAGCATTTGCATTTAGCAGATATCTACAGAACATTTCATCCAAACAAAACTGAATACACATACTTCTCATCAGCCCACAGAACTTACTCCAAAATTGATCACATCCTAGGTCGCAAGTCTAACCTCAGTAAATTTAAAGGAATAGAAATAATTACATGCATCTTCTCGAACAACCATGGAATAAAACTTGAGCTGAGTAACAACAGGAATCTGAAAACTCATACAAAAACATGGAAGTTAAATAACCTTATGTTGAATGATAGCTTGGTCAGAGATGAGATTAAGAAAGAAATTGCCAATTTTTTGGAACAAAATGACAATAAAGACATGAACTATCATAACCTCTAGGACACCGCAAAGGCAGTTCTAAGAGGGAAATTTATAGCACTGCAAACCTTCCTCAAGAGAACAAAATGAGAGGAAGTTAACAACTTAATGGGACATCTCAAGCAACTTGAAAAAAAGAAACATTCCAAACCCATACCCAATAGAAGAAAAGAAATAACCAAAATTAGAGCAGAATTAAATGAAATTGAAAACAAAAGAATAATACAATAGATCAATAAATAAATCAAAAAGCTGGTTTTTTGAAAAGGTCAATAAAATAGATAAACATCTGGCCAACCTA